>CM053746.1:42250237-42264442 GCA_028658305.1 Pachyuromys duprasi | reverse complement strand
TGCCCTTTCCCGCCTAGATGTTTGCCCAGTTTTTAGATGTTTGCCCAGTTTTTAGATGTTTGCCCAGTTTTTAGATGTTTGCCCAGTTTTCTGGACTGTGAAAAGAGCAGCCACCCTTCGAGGAGCTCACCAAGGGGGCCTACTGTTGCCCCCTCCCTGAGGTTTTTCTCGGACTCCTGCTGAGGTATGTTCTTTCCTGTTCCTTCAGCTCAGCTCATGGCTGTGCCCCTCTTGCCCACATTCAGTGCCGCGGGTGGACTGGATCCACATCTGTGCAAGAGGAGGACGGCGCCCCCTACAGGGCATCCAAAGTAGGGCGGTGTATTTGAGACACTGCCTTCCAGTAGCTCCAGCCCCACGCTTTGGACAAGTTCACTGGCTGTGGAGGCTTTGGGCTACTCCTCTACCTGCCTTCCTCCTCCTCCTGGGGTATTTGTTGGGTTGTAGCTGTGGAATTGTCCTGGGGATAGGATGGTGAGAAAAACAATGTCGGGAGCAAGAAACTGAGACAAAGGAACCAATGTAGCTCTCTGGCTTTGCTACCTCCTAATTGCTAGCCCCTGTGGCTTTGAGTTTGCTGTCTAGAAAATGGTAATGACAGCCACTTGCTGGACTGTTGAGTTTGGGGTCCTACAGGTGTGATGTGGGGCACAGGGCTGGCCCTGGGAATGGCACTGTAAATCTTTACTCTTACTATCCTGAAAGGTCTCTCCAGCCTCTTGGAGTTCACAATCTTTTCCCTCTGGTGTCTTGAGTCTCTTTCTGGAAGCATGTTATGTCAGGATAAGACATACAGAGCTTTCAGGAAGGGCTCTGATCAGTCACCCTGCAGGTGAGGCAGCTGCAGGAGGTGACTGGGAACAACCCAAGCTGCCACATTTCCCTGAAGCCTTTGAAAACACAAGGTTAATAAAGAGAAAACACCGAGGCAGAATCTGGTTTCTCGCTAGCCCATGGCCCGAATCCTAGATAGAAGGTTCCAGGGAGCTGGCTGGGCTTCTGCTGATCACTATGACCACAGCCATCCCTGGGCAGGAGTCACAGGGCTTATCTGTGCTCCTCCTGCTCTTTCTGTCCAGGGCGACTCCAGAGAGGAAGGGGCCAGTCCTCCGTCCCTGGGAAACCTATGTTAAACTTGTGATAAGCGTTTAGGCGGATTGTTGAGTGGACCCACTAATTAACCTTTTGTTCTCACTTATTTTCACGTTGCTTTTTCAGTCTTGTGCATCCCAGGCTGGTCAAACCTGCTGGGGAGTTTCTGAGGCTAATCCAGAGCTTCTTTTATTACTTTTTATTGTATGGGCATGGGTGGAGTTTTTCTGCATGTCCGTGCACCACATGTGTGTCTGGGGCCCGCAAAGGCCAAAAAAAGAGGGTATTGGCTCCCTTGGAAATGGAGTTACAGGTAGTGGTGAGCCACAGCGTGTGGTGCTGGGAAGCAAATCTGGGTCCTCTGGAAGAGCAGTCAGTGCTCTTACCCTTGGGCTATCTCTCCAGCCCCTAATCTAGAACTTGTGATCCTCCTGCCTCCTAACGGCTGTATTGTAGGCATGTGCTACACATCTGTTTGTGCAGGCAACTGAAACCTGGGCTTTGTGCGCACCCGGCAAGTGTTCTGCTACCTGAGTAACATCCCCTGTGGTGGGTCTTTGCTCTGCTTTTGACACCATGTCTCACTCTATAGTTCAAGTTGTCACAGAAATTCATTTGTCTCAGCCTTCTAAAAGCCTTCAGGTCTGGCTTTTTACTTTGTGTGTCTATGTATGTGTGCGTGCAGATGTGTGTACCTATGTGTGCACGTGTGTCTGGGGGTGGAGCCTGGGGTGGAATTCAGGTCCTCGAGCTTGGTGGCAAGCACCTTCGCCCACTGAGCCATGTCATCCCTCCCTTCCTCTTGAAACAGGGTCTCAAGTAGCTTCCACTGTCCTTGCTGGTTATGTAGCTAAGGATGATCTGATCCTCTGCCTCCGGTTAGGAGTGCTAGGGATTTTATTTTGCACTTATTCATCCATTCACCTGTTTATTTATTAGACTTCTTTTATTTTGTGTGTGTGAGCATCTTGCCTGTATTGTGTGATGTCTATGCATCATACATGCCTGGTGCCTGAGGCAGTGGTGACCCTCCATGTGGGTCCTGGGGATCGAACCCGGATCCTTTACAAGAACAAGTATTCTTAACCACTGAGCCACCTCTGCAGCCCCTGAGTGTTAGGATTGCGTGGGCATGACGCTTTGACCAGTTTCATGCTGGAGATACAACATGCTGGAGAGCTTCCTGTGCAGTACACAGTCACTCTACAACCCAGGATGGCCTGAAATTCGGAATCCTCCTCCCAAGTGCTAGGTATAGGTCCACACCACCACTCAGTTTCACTGTTTCTTTCGTATTGTAGTGCCTGTGCCAGGAGGCAGCAAAAGCAGGGGTACGCCTACAGGCTGGGCACCCCCTGGGAGGTCAGTAGCCCGTTCCTCATGGGGCCTCTGAGAGCCAGCCTGCACAGGTTACGGGATGTGGGGGCTGGGAACGTCGGACACACGCTTGTCTGCGTGGAACTCTCTCAGCAGCTGTGTGGCTTCCGCCATGGCCACAGTTTCCACATCCCGATAGAACCGTTTGTTTTTTTTTGTCCTGAATCAAGGGCTCCACGCTGGGTGAGCTCCGTGCTAAATGTTCTAAGCACATGGTTGCACTCAGTGGTCACACCAGCCCCAGAAAGGGGGCCCTGCTTCCCCCATTTTATGGGTGAGCACACTGAGAGGTTAAGGGGTGAGTTCAAGGTTACATAGCCGGTCAGTCCCGGCTGGAATCCACAGGCAGGCCTAATTTGAAGCCTGAGCTCCGAGCTGCTATTCCTGGCTGCTGTTGCCGGGAGGCTCCGGGCAGAACCCACCTGGATGCTTCCGCCCGGATGGTTACTGCAGGAGTCCACCAGCTATCTCCCCAGGGCTGGGCCTCATTAGCTCCTCCTCTGGGGCCGGGAGAGAGTGCATCTATGTGCCAAAGAGAGTCCAGGTCCCAAAGAGGAAGGGGTTCTCTGTCTCCATTCTCAGGGTGCTCCACAGTGCTGGGTTTGGGCGGGAGTGGGGTGGGAGCTAGGTGCACTGGGTCAAGTTACTCGGCCACTGATTTCTTAGCGCTTGCGCCGACGCCTGAAGGCGGCAGAGGAGTCGGGGGTGGGGGGCCCGGTGAAAACTAAACGCAGCTCAGCAGGGCTTGGCAAACCGCCCCCATCTGGACCTCCAGAGGCAATGGCTGTTCCCTCTAGGAGCAGCCGCAAGGTCGTGGGGTGCGCGTGAAGAAGAGGGTTGCAGGATGCAGGCCATCGCCCCGCGCCAGCTCCCACCTGGGCCGGCCCCGGAGGCGCTGGTTGGCTCCCTGGGAACGCTATTTGTCCTATCGTGCACCTGCACGGTTGCCAGGCAACTGGGACTGAGTTGTAACACCTTGGCGAGAGCCAGGAGGGTGTTTTTATTTCCTAGCTGTTCTGAGTCTTTCCTTAGAAGTTGTACAAGGATGGCATTCGCTCTCCCTCCCTAGAAACCCCACTTCACCTAGTCCTTGGGCCCCAGTTCCCAGCCTTGTCTTGAGATCCAGGCCAGATCCACCTAGGGACTCTGAGAAGTCTCTTTTACTTGAGGCGTCTAAGGCAGGCAAGGGGCTCTGTACACAGCTCTGTGGGTTTGGGATAGTCACCCTCAGGGGATCTGGGGACTTTGGCCCAAGTGAGCTAGTGAATCCAGGAAGAACCCTCAAAGGTGGGGAAAGGTTCCAAGGCTAGCCTGGGGACAGCCTTGCTATGGCTGTGGGGAATGGGTCACATTCTAGGGCTGCCCGCCTTTTGGCTTTACACAGGTTATCTGGGGGCTTCCCAAAATTTAGGTTCCTGCCTCACACCTTCCCAGTGTCTCACCCATCTGTGTTCCACCTGCAGTATAATTTCGCTTCCTCTTTCTGCTTCTGTAGATTGACCCACTTTAGCTTAAATAAATGTATCCAAAAAGGAAACTTGATAACACTTCTCTAAATGGAGACTCAGTATCACTTGCCATAAATAGAAGTAACTGTAAAAATAAATACAAAGAAGCAAAACCTTATTAAATTTTAGCACATGGAGGCTGATCTAAGGGAGCTATAAATGATAACAAAATAATTGCTTATTACACACTGACACTTACGCTGGGCCAGGCGCTAGCTAAGCATTTTGCGTGCATTGGATCTCATATCCTTAGTGTTCCCATCTCACAGATGAGGAAGTAGCATATTCAGAGATTCTAAGGGTGATGGTGAAGGACAGGTAGACGCTAAACGACCAGATTCAAAGTTGAGTTCTCTATCGGAAGGCTGGGCTGTCAACCATGACCTGTGTTGTCTCCGTAAATGGTGTCAGCCCTGACTGTTGCGTGGCGGGGGAGGGGGGCGGGGGGGCAATCTGCAATTGGTGCAATGACTTGAGCCCCAGCTGCTGTGGGTTGTGCTTGGCCTCAGGGAATATAGCTAGATACTCTCACAGCTAAACCACACAGCTTCCTGGCAGCGCTGGGTTACTCTCACCTCAAGGCTTAGGAACTGAAGTTTGGGAAAGCTCAGCTACCTATCCAGAGTCACACTGCTGCCATGGTAAAAGGCTGGCATGTCTGCCTCATCTCCCTCTGCAATGCTAGCACGCTACAGTCTCGTACGCCTCTTTGTAGCTCATTCAGCCTCATGCAGAGAGGAGAACCTTTTATTCTTAGCAAATCTTACAGCAGAACTGAGCCCTTTTCCTTCTTGCAGGGAACCAAATTTCCACCTGGGGAGAGTGGGATTTGTTGAACCCAGCCCAGGCTGTGGGCAACTACCTCTTTAGGGCCAAGCTTAACCATGGGCCTTCTCCCAGTGGGCAAAGACCCCTTTGGCCTCCCCACATCTCAGCAAGGCTCTTGTACTTCTGGCCAGGGATGTTTGTTTAGTTTCATTATCTTTCCTCCTGGAGACTTAGTCCATCATCCCTTATCAAAATGAGTGACTGCTTTTCTTACCCTGGAGCTGGCTTCATTCTTACCTGGAAAAGAAAGAACAAGGGTGCATTTGGAGAGGGAGGAAAATCATATGTTATTTTTAAAAGGCATTTTGAGTGAGTGCTGAATAGAGTTCAAGAAAATTGCCTTAAAGACCTGTTCTCTGCGGGGTTGGCGTTTCTCATGGCTCCCAAGTATTTGGAAACTTAATTGCACATTTGTACGGGCTACTGTTTTTATTTCTTTCTGGTCTCAGAGGTGGGCTTTGAAGACTGTGAGCAGTTCTCTCTCTCTCTCTCTCTCTAATGGTTTTTCTTTATCTCAGATAAATTCTGCACACCTGCAAGGTAGAGTTGCCTGAAAGAAACTGTGTCAGAATTGGCTCTTGATTTAATAAATCTGCAAATGGCGAGGGGGGCTGCCGAGAGGATGTGATGTTAGCAGTCTCTGAGATCTTGTCACAGGGGTGCAGCCTAATCCCCTCGCCCCTGAGGGGGCTGTGCTCTCTGCTGCTGCTTTGAACTTCAGAGTGAGCAGCAGCCCACATCCTTGCTGAAACCCTTTTTCCACCCTAAGCTGGAAGCCATGGGGTTGAGGGAGAGACTGATTTCTGTGTGGGTGTGTGGGGCCTTTTAGGCCAAGATGCTAATAAGAGGCTTTTAGGTTAATTGTACAATCGCAGCTCCCCACTGCCAGGGACTTCCTTGGCTTCCCACACTGTGTCTTCTCAAAGAATTGGCAAGTTCTTTTTTTGGAGCTCAGAACTATACAGTAAGGGTAGGAGTTAGCCATGACTTGGGGCTGGGAGCAGCTGTCAATCCTTAGGATGGTGGGAGAACCCAGGTGTATTAGAAACGTCCCTCATCCCTCAGCCAAACACCTGACAAAAAGCTACTTAAGGGTGAAAGGGTTTATTTTGTCTTACAGTTCACAGGAAAATAGTCTGTCAGCACTGAAAGGCATGGTGGTAAGAGTGGCTTAGTCTGAGGTACAGGCAAGGAGGCAAAAAAAAAAAGGAGAGGGCATGCCAGGCTTCAGCTAACTTTTCCCCTTTCCTCCTTTTTATTTAGCCTGAGACTTCCAACTTATGGAGTCCTCTCCCCTTCAGTTAAAGCTTTTTGGAAACTAACAGGGAGTTGGTGGCACACGCCTCCCTCAAAGGTCTGTCTGCTCAGTGATTCTAGATCCAGCCAATGGACAAGGAAGTTGACCCATCACACCGGGGGGGTGTGGTTTCCACCTCTTGCAGACATGGTATAGAGAGACCTCAACACTTGGCCTGTGGACCCGGGAGTTTAGACACAGGCTCTGCCACACTCTGGCTGCTGGAGTTGCTAGGAAATATCATTTGTCTTTCCAAGGGGCATCAGACCTGGAGGCTGACCTGGTCCAATGAATTAATGAGCCTCTGCCCTCTGGCTTCAGGTTCAGCCAACGAGAGACCCTGGCAGGAGACCAGAGGTATTGGGGAGTGGATGCTGGCTTCAGACCTGACCAAAGCTCTCTGCCTCTGTCTGAGCCCCTTTCCTTTCCACAAGCTTGTCTAGTTGGGGTGGGGGTGTTGGAAGGTGAACCCAGGTCTCCCACAATGCTAGCTAAGCAAGTGTTCTATGACTGAGTTGCACCTTAGTCTATCTGCTCATACCTATGCCAATGCCAACTATCTCTGAAAGAAGAAAACTTTTTAGACTTATTTTATTTAATGTGTACGAGTGCTTTCTCTGTGTGCATCTGTGTATGTCATGCGTGTGCCTGGTGCCTGTGGAGGCCATAAGAGGGCATCAGATCCCCCTGGAACTGGAGTTACAGACAGTTGCAAGCTGCCCTCTGGGTGCTGAGAATTGGGCACAGGTCTTCTGGAAGGCATCTTAAGCACTGAGGCATCTCTCCAGCCCCCTGGTGCTCTTCTCTGGAAGATGGAGGCTATTTGGCTAATTTATTGCTTTGTTTGTTTGTTTGATTTTGATAAGGTCCTATTCCTTAGCCCAGGCTTCCCTGGAACTCACTGTGTAGCCCATGCTGGCCTTGAACGCTTCATCTTCCTGCCTCAGCCTCCCTAGTGCTGAGATTACAGCTGTGTGCCACCACCCCAGACCCAGCATTTAATTACTGAGCAGTTTGCTTTTGTGGTGGAATTGGGAACTACATTTGACATCGCTTACAAAGTACTAGAACGAGGGCCTGGAGGACAGCAAATGATGACCCTCACGTTGACCCTGGAGGCTAAGGACCTCTGTCCTTGGAACTATGGCAGTTTCTGGCCTAACTTGTTGCTTCCTGGGCATAATCTGAGCACTGCTGAGCCTGGTTTAGAAGGATCCCAGGAAACAGACTCCTGTGGAGCTCCAGAAGGTGGTGTTTAGCCAGGTGTGTTAGCACAAACCTGCAAGTCTGAGGCCAGCCTGAGTTCCATACAAGTTCAAAACTAGCCCGGGCTATGAAGTGAGACTCTATTCTCCACCCCTAACCTCAAAAAACAAACAAACAAAACACAGAAACAGAAACTGAAAAGGGCTGTGAGTTCCCGTAGAAGCTGCTGTGGGTAAATGGTACAGCCTCTGTGTGACATGGTATTTCGTGAGGAAGCAAAGCAGATGACAGCACAGCCCGCTGAACAGCAGGTGAGACAATGGAAAGATGGCTTAGCGGATGAGAGCTCTTGTTGCTGTTGCAGAAGACGTGGAGTCGGTGCCCAGCACCGACGTGGTGGCCCACCAGCATCTGTAACTCCAACTCTGACACCCTCTCTAAGTTCTTTAGGAACCAGGCTCACATGGGGTGTATACACACACATGCAAGCCAAACACTCAAACACATCAAATAAAATAGATATGTCTCAAAATTAAAATCAAACAACCACATCTGAGCATGAAGGGGACAGGTCTAATGTTGTTACCCCCCCCCTATGGCCGGTGCACTCTGAACTCCTATTCAGTCTTGGCCTTGAGGATTCGGGCATCTAAAGATCAGCATAGTAAATGGGAAGGAAGACTCCCACACCGGTATTGAGGATGCCGGCCTGTGTGGGAATGGGAAGGTGAGAAAGTTATGGGGGTGGATGTTGGTTCCCACAGGGTCCACATTGAGGCCGGGAGATAACACTTGCTTAGGAGAGGAGCAAGCAGGAGCCACACAGTGGCTGTTCAGGGCTAGGGAGAGCTCTAGGGACAAGTAAGCATTGCCCTCCAGGAGGGGAGAAGAGAGGGCCTTTCAGGGGAGGAGTCAGTGAGAAGAGCCAGGGCGAAGCTTAGGGCTTTGTTCTGAGAACAGCTGACAGGCCTGGGAAGGGTCAGGTGGCTCCCGGGACCTGAAGAGCTGTGAGAATGCAGAGAACTGAGCTGTAGTCTCAGCCCCTCCCCCTCCTTACCTTTTGATTTTTTTGAGACAGGATCTCACTGGTTGCTGAGACTGGTCGTAAACCGACTCACCCTGGCAGACTTTGAACTTAATCCTCCTCCCTCCAACTGCCCAGAGGGTAGGACTACACGCATAAGCTATCCTATCTGGAATTGTTTGTTTAAGAGAAGGTCTCTTTATGTAACCTCGGCTGACCTGCAACTCAATGTGTAGACCAGGCTGGCCTTGAACTCATAGAGTTCTGCCTGCGTCTACCTCCTTGAGCTCACGGGCGGCAACGGTGGCAGCTGGAACTGCTTTTACCCGCTGAGCCATCTCTTCAACCCTGAGAAGGAATTCTTCTTGTTTTTTTTTCAAGACAGGGTTTCTCCAAGTAGCCCTGGCTGTCCTAGAACTCACTCTGTTAGACCAGGCTGGCCTCAGACTCAGAGCTCCACCTGCCTGTGCCTCTTGAGCGCTGGGATGAAAGGCGAGCACCACCACTGAATGGCTAAAGAAAGAACTCTTAATCTGAGGTTCATGGGTAGGTGTATTTCAGAGTGTTCCCAAGCCTCTGAAATTGTGTGGCGATCAGGAACGTCTGAGCTCTGCCATCAAAGCTGTCTTCTCAGAACCCAGTCTCTGCCACTCTCATGATTACCCCCACCTACCATCATTATATTTCCCTGGCTGGCCTTGAACTCCTCCTTCCTGTTTTCCAAATGCTGGCTTTAAGGTATGTGTTGCCTCATCTGGCTTCCTTAACCTCCTCAGTATCATCTTTCCCACCTAAAGAATGGGGCTAAGATGGTAGTTTGGAACCTGAAGTACATGGTAGCATGAAACCGGCCAGTGGAGACTTCCGCTTCACAGGATCTCAAGACTCAGTAAAGGGCATCTGTCATTAGCCTGCTCCCGAGCTGTGCATGACTGTGATATCACTTCCTTAGGGAGGGGTCTCCTACCGCTGCAATAGGGTTGCTTAAGGGGGTCCCTGATTCAAAAAATGTTAAGCACCACTCACTGCTTGAGAGGTTTAAAAATAGAGGTGCATTCGGCAGTAAAGAGCAGTGTTTATGTGAACTAAACGTGGAGACAGGGCCTGCAGGCAGGGAAGCCTGCCTGGAGCCCTTCTGTCCATCTGTTGGCTCTGCCATCTCTCATTCCTTCCCGTGGCTTTAGAGCGTTGCTGAGAACCAGCTCGCGCAGGCCCCCTGCCAGGCGTGGCGGGCAGAGAACAGCAGTGTCAGTGGAAAAGGATGCGCCAAGGCCAGTCTCCAAAGAGGGTCCCACCCTGAGGCTATCCACGACTACGTGAGGTCCTTTCCTGTGTCAAATCCGGGCTGAGTCTGCAGCCCGGTTTCTTGTTTTCTGTTAGTGTGTGGGGTTTTTTTGGTTAGTTAGTTGGGTTTTTGGTGGTTGGTGTTTGGTGACTGGGTCTTATGTAACCTGTAAGTTTTCACCATGAACTTCTGACCTCCCTGCCTCCACTTCTCAAGTGGTGTGAAAACAGGAGTATGTGATCATGTACACCTCCCTGTCTTTTTAATTAATGGTCTGTGTGTGTGTGTGTGGTGGGTATGTGAGCAAGCACATACTCGTGCATGTGTAAGCTAGAGGAGGGTGGGTCCTGCGCCACTGCTGTCTGCCTTATCCCCTTGACGTGGGATTTGTCACTGCTCTTAGGCTCCCAGTTCATCCGGGCACGCTGGCCGGCAGGCCCGTGCAGTACTGGAGCAGAAGTGCCTGTGTGCATACAGCCACGTCCAGCTTCTAACGCAGGTGCCGAGACTTGAACTCAGGTCCTCGTTCTTGCACTTCAAGTGTGCTTACCCCTGGCTGCTCTTCACAGACCCTGTTAGTTTTATGAGCCATAGGTTTGCTCTCTAGCCCGGGCTGATGTCAACTCCCAGCCCCCACATTCTGGGCTCATAGGGACGCACTATCACACCTGGTCCTGTGACTTGACTGAGCTCATAAATTGAGTGAAAATGGGACTGCAGCAGTTCTGGCCATAAGCCTTTAGAAGGCTGGCAACCCAAGCCAGGCATCGGGACACATACTTGTAACTCCAGCACTCAGGAAGCCGGAGTATCCAGAGTTCAAAGCCAGCCTTGGCTACATAGTAAGTTTGAGGACAACCTACTATGTGAGGTCATGTCTCAAAAAAAAAGAATAAGCCAGGTGTGGTGGCGCATGCCTTTAATCATAGCACCTGGGAGAAAAAGGCAGGTGGATCTCTATGAGTTTGAGGCCAGGCTGGTCTACGTTGTGAGTTCTAGAACAGCCAGGACTATGTAGAGACCCTGTCTCAAAAAACAAAAACAAAACAAAAGGAATAGGAGCAGCCTCACTTGTGTATTTTGGGGAACTGGGAACTCCAATAAAGAGGCCAGTTTTGTGAGGGACACACATTGAGAAGAGAACCCACAGGAAAGAATGACAGGCTCAGATGTCCAGACGTTAGTTCAGTCCCCAGACGGCTCCAGACTGCTACCATCTGACTGCAGCCACATGGACCACTCCCGGTGGGAACAGCTGTCCTGCTGAGTCTATTTAAGATAATGGATTGGTTTTGTTTCCAGTCCTGTCTTTGTCTATTTTCTGTTGCTCTAACAGGCTATCCAAGACTGGCTAATTTATGAACGAAACAGTTTATTTTGGCTCATGATTCTGGAGGCTGGGAAGTTCAAGAGCATGGACATCAGCATCTTGTTGGTTTTTGGAGAACGTCTCATGATGCTCAGGCTCACGGCAGAAGGGCAGGGGACACACTTGAAAGGATGTGAGAGCCTGCCTTGTTCACAACCTGCGGCACCCCAGCCAGTCCTGTGAAAATGAGGACTCAGCCCGTCCTGGAGACTTTTGCCTCCATGACCAGAACTATTGCTATTAGAGACTGCCACCATCACTGGGGACCAGGTCTCACCATGAGTTTTGGTGGGTACAAGCCGTATTCAAAGCTTCACAAACTGTTACCTTCAGCAAGGCTTGTTACATGTATGGTAATAAATGAAGAATAACAAATCAAAGAATAAAGGCTTTTTATTCAAAGCAGGCTGTAGCCAGGGGGCGGCTGCCGTCACTTGCATTTTATCAGAGCCAAAGGCAGACAGAGAACTGGGAATGACATTAGGTGAGCTTTCACTGGGAGCAGCTAACGATGGAGAAGCTGTAAGTAGGTGAGGTTGAAGCTGGAAACCCAACGTAATTGGCTAGGGGTAGGTGTTTGGTTTCTCTAGCTATCCCAGGTTGGAAGCAGGAGCAAAGATGGAGGAATTAGCCAAAGCCTGGCTCATCTGGGCTGATGATCCTAAGGCAGCTATCCGGCTTTCCGAGCAGCTCCTCCACGGTCTAACGCGCAGCTCTCAAGCTGGCCTCTTAGGCTCTTAGAAAACTAGGCTGTTTTCCTTGGTTGGTTGCCACAGACTGTGGGTCTGCATGTTATTTTTATGCAGGGTCTGGAGTATTCATTTGCCTATTTAGTCTCTCACTTGCCTATAGATACGATACCACCATGAAAGCTGACAACTTGAGGCTGTGTTGATGAACACAGTGTAGGCCCAAAGGGAAGAAAAAGCATTTGGCTTGGACCAAGTTTAAAGAATATTTATTCAAAGTGGGGCATGGAGGTACACACCTTTAATCCCAGCAGAGGCAGAAGCAGGTGGATCTCTGAGTTCAAGGCCAACCTGGTCTACAGAGTGAGTGCAGGACAGCCAGGGCTACACAGAGAAACCCTGTCTTGAAAAAACCAAACAAAAGCAACATTATAACAAAAGAATGTTTTTCAGGTGGACAAGAGAAGGAGGGGTGTCCCAGCATGACCCAAGTTAGGACAGAACTGTGCGTGTGCCAGGACCTGGAATAGCTTGCTATTGAGGTGTTGGCACTCTCGGTGAATGTTTCCTGATTCCAGGGCACTGCGCAGAGAGTTGTATAGTCACAGATATTGGGAGTGATGTCAGGAGAGCCAAATTTCAGAAACACTAGAAGAAGGTGGAGAGTGATGCAGGAGATGAGGAAGGAAGCTGTTGTACTGTCAGGAGAAAGTACCAGAAGTACAAGATACTGGATTTGGTAAACTGGACTCAAGGGACCAAGAGAATGCAGAGTCCCAGGTTCCTGGAAGACTGAGCTGCTTGTGGTTTTTCCAGAAAGTGACAGGGGGAGAGGGAGGAACTTAGGAGAGGGGTGAGGCAGGGAGGCCCCACAGGACACACATACAAATCATTTGATACAGATCTGGAGTCAGAAGAATCCGAGGGAAATGGCTTTGCAGCCTTTGGGCTATGCCCAGGATATGCGGATATGCCCTTGTTCTAGGAGAGAGCTGTGCAGAGGAATAAGGAGACAAGGAGATTTTAAGGGGGCTTTGACCTCAGGGGCACTTGAGGCAAGGTGAGACGTGGAAACTGGTCTCAGTACCAACCAGGGATTTGTGCGTGAGAAAGGGGCGAGTGAAGAGGTGGGGCAGGAAGTCAGCTCCCTTCCTGTGAGGGTATGGGGAAAGGCAGGCGCTGATGTTTCATTTCAGCAGGTTTTGTTGTTCAACACGAGTGATTGGAGCAGGCCTACAGCAAAGGCACCATGCGGAGAAGCTCCCCTTGTGAGCTTGAGGGGCACGGTAGACACTTCTGGCAGCTGTCTGCAACCGTGGCCTCAGGCGGAATCCAGGCTACAGGTGGAGTGCTGTTTGCCCACACAGTGTTTGGGTTTTGTTTTCTTTATTTGTCGAAGATGGTGTTAACCAATTGCACGTATAAGTCTAGAATTCCACCTTCTGGCAAACCCAAAGACATGATAACCAGTGCCCGACTCCCACACCTTCCAAGGCAGCAGTGGCTGGAAGCCAGGGCCTTGGTTACCTGCCCACCTCACCCTTTGGTTTCTCGAATGATCCCATCTGTCAGCAGATGAGAAGAGATGAGGGGCAGAAAGCTTGAGGCCTGTGGCTCTGAGAGAAATGGGTGAGACTGTAGGGGGTGGAGGGGGGGAGTAGCTCAGGGAATAGAAGAGAGAGTGGGAAAGGCCACTGAGCATAACGGGAGAGGCAGCAAAGCCAGCACTGGGGATGTAGAAAGCTGGAACCAGCCGAGATGAACCAAGGATGCGCAGTGACTCTAGCTTCCATTTCTGAGGGACAGAGCAGGGGCCGGGGTTTTCCCCACCCAGCATCTGTTGCTTGTCTCTGTTACAGGGATAATGAAGTGTCCAAGCCTCAGGGCCACACAAGACGGAACCTTGTGCATCCTAAGGACTCCTCAGGGCCAAGACATGCTGAGACATTCCGTTTAGCGTGGGGAAAGAGTCCTGTCTAGGAGCCCCTTCACATTTTGGGTGTGCCCTCAAGACCATTGAAGTCTCCTCCTGTCTGGTGACAGGCCCTCTTCCTGTATCTGCCTCCTGCTTGTCTTTGCAATGACATCTGCCCACCTTGTTGCAGCCTCACACACACTTCCATAGCTACCCCGGTGGGACTGCTTGCTTCTGACAGGAGAGGGGCTCTCACCTGGGGCGCGCCAGGGAAATAGCTCCACGTGCATTCCAAGATTAAAACATCACCATTCACACCCTCTGTGGGAGCATTCTCAGACTTATTGGGACTCATGTGTCGATCGGACACATGTCACCGTCTCGTGTTGAGTTGGAATGTAATTAAGGGATGGTAGAAAAAATTCCACCGGTCTCCTGGGAATGCTGGAATAATGAGCCATCAAGAGGGGACCGAGGAAGCTGGCAGGGGCTGCTGACCTGAGCCGAAGTGCGGATCATTCATTAGCTCCGGAGACGCCGTGATCTGGGCTGCATAAACGAGCTGGCCTGTTCCTAAGAGGGAGGTGGGAGCCAGAGTGAAGAGCTTGAAAGCCT
>CM053746.1:42116320-42249737 GCA_028658305.1 Pachyuromys duprasi | reverse complement strand
GCCTCCAGCTTTAAAGTGGGAAAGCGTGCAGGTCATCCCTTCCTGGGCTGGGGCCTGAGGGAGCCCACAGCCTTCTTCTGAGGCTGGGGGCGGAGCTACTGCTAAGCCACGCCCAGGTGAGAGTAGCAGCCCTGGGGACAGAAGACTTGAACTTACCTGTGATGTGAGGCCAGGCTGAGGGCAGGACCAGGCCGAGGGGTCAGGGAGTAATGTGGACAAGCCGTCTACCAGCGAAGCGCGTCCTCTCCGTGTCCTTTCTTCCTCTCCCTGCTCTTTTCCTTTCCCGGCCCTGCGGCACTCCTGGGCACATCTCCAGCTATCTCAGGGGGTCCGTTTGCTCTCTTTTCAAGAGTTGTATCCTGGGTTCTTTTTTTCTGTTTTGTTTAATTTTTTTATTTTTATTTTTCGAGACAGGGTTTCTCTTTATAGCCCTGGCTGTCCTGAAACTCACCTTATAGATCAGGCTAGCCTCAAATTCACAGAGATCCACCTGCCTCTGCCTCCCAAGTGCTGGGATTACAGCCGCCCCCAGCTGGCTTGCATCCTGGCCTCTTACACATCTGAATAGGTCCTTTTTCTGCTGCTCCCCACAATAGTGCAAACCACTGAGGTAGCCATAGCAGAATCTACAATGGCCAAGGTCACCAACTACGCTAGAGGAAGGCACTGTGAAGTCTGTCCAGGCCGTGCCCTTCTGTCCCAAGTGCTCACAGGACAGGTCCGTCTACCACACCAGCGCTTCCTGGCTTTAAAATGTTTTTATTAACACAATGTATTAAAATATTTCATCTCTCTTGGGGCTGGAGAGATGGCTCAGCTGTTACGAGTATTTGTCGCTCTTGCAGAGGAGCCAGGTTCAGTTCTCAGCATCCACAAGGTAGCTCACATGCATCCATAACTCCAGTCATACACATTAAATAAATCTGAAAGTTAAAAAAATTTCTCTATAAGTCATGATAAAGTCTATCCAGGAGACATTCTACAGTTTTTTTTTTATGTGAAATCTTTGAAATCGCCATATTTCTTTCTTTCTCTGTTTTGTTTTGAGACAGTTTCTTTGTATAGCTTTGGCTGTCCTGGAACTTGCTCTATAGACCAGGCTGGCGTCAAACTCAGAGATCCACCTGCCTCTGCCTCCTGAGTGCTGGGCCTAAAGTCGTGTGTCCCCACTGCCCGGCCAAAATAGCCATGTATCAACGATTGTGGGGACTGCAGCTTTAGACCATGTGCTGGGTACCTGAGATCCCAGAACTCTGTGCCCCCTTGCATCCGGATCCTCCTGCCCACTTTCCCGTGGGCTTGTTGCCCTCCTTGGCGCATGCCCCAGTCTGGTTCTAGGGGCCTGAGCAATGTGATTGTGAACAGAGAGCGGAGAGAGGAGAGACACAGCCAAAGAGGTAGGGGCTAGGATTCTGTAGGGGTGGCCCGTACAGGCCCTCCCTGCTGCAGAGGGTGGGGTGGGGTGCCACAGTCCACAGACAGGTTAATGGCTCCTGCCTTGTACACAATTGAATTTGCCCTTCTGAGCCTCCTGGCTTTGGGGCAAGGCCTCTCCTCCTGGGAGCTCAGCTGGACTCCCAGAGCCACAGGGCCTGAACCAGCTAGGCTTGATTCAATCAGGAGAAATGAAGAACAGTGGCTTCCCAGACATCTCCGTGCCCAGAGGAGCTGAGGACTCAGCCAAGAAAGATAAGGAGATCTGGTGGGGTTGGGTGGGCTGGTCCCGGCTTATCCTGGCCCTGCGTATCTCCTAGGAAAGGGCTGGCCCCTCCCTGACTCCTGGAATATGGCTATGGCTACGGCTGCCTGTAATGCATTTCCTCCTCCCCCACCCATCTTCCCATGTCTCTAAAAGCCGTTTGTAGAATGGTGTAAAAGCGGCTGGGACTAGTCTGTTCTCTGTGTGTGAGATAGCGAGCATGTTAGGACCTGGGGTGGGGGCTGTGGTGGAAAAGAAGTAAACAAAGGAGACTCCATCCTGTTCCTGCTGGTACCTTTTATGTTGCATCAACCCCAACTCTGAGACCTGTGATGTCTGCTCTGTGCAGGCGAGTGAGGCAAGGGGCGGGTTGAGAACTGTCTAGGCTCCTGGCTGGCGTGTTCTCCCGGTCTCTAGATTTGCCCGAGCACTTCCCTCTATTCCCCCGAAACCCTCTCCATCCTCTGGGCACGCCCACAGAAGCTGTCCTTACTCCTCCACATTCCAAAATGTTGCTCCTCCCTCCTCACCTGGGTTGCTGTAGAGCGGTGGGTGGCTCTGTGCAGAGCAATAGTGTGTTGGCTCTGTCTGACCACCAGTAATTGTTGAGGGCCCAGCACTGTCCTGGGGCCGGGGAACACATCAGCCAATAATTAGCCCTGGGTACTCTTGGAGTGTGGAGTGCAGACAGAATAAATGGAGCTGGGTTCTTATGAAATCAAGAGTGGCTGTGGAGGAGGAGGGTTCTAAAACAGGAGCCTGATGCCTGATCTGAGACCTGGCAGCCAAAACAGAGAGAGCCCTACAAAGGCCCTGCCTAGGACAAGTGGCGTTGTAGAAACAGCCAGTGTTAAAACTCTGAAGCAAATGTTATGTGATTCTGATTATATGAACTATTCAGAACAGACAAATCCACAGAGACTGAAAGGAGATTCGTGGCTGCCAGGGGCTGGGGGAGGGAATATGGGGGGTGACTGCTAATGGAACGTGGTCTCCCTTTGGGGAAGGGAAATATTCTAGAAGTAGATAATGGCGGTGGCTGGCACAGAGCTATGAATGTACTGCATACCACTGAACCGTGTGCTTTCAAATGGCAGATTTTATGGTATTTGCATGTGGGAAGTATGTGTGGAGTTTACCATAAAGCAGAGCCAAACCTCCAAGGCAATCAGGGCTTGCTGTGACCTAGTGTGGCTAGAGCCGGGGCAGGTACAGAATAGTGCTAGAGCGATGGGACCGATTGTGAGGCGTGGCATGGGGGACTGACAAGAGGTTGTATTTTATTGTGCAAGGGGTGTGCCGCCCCACTGAGCCGCACCCCAAGTCCTGTGCTTACTATTCTTGAAAGTGTTTCTGGCTGTGGTGGAGAGCGTGGTGATGATGAGACAACAATGAAAGTAGAATGGCCACTGGGGAAGCAGTTGTAGGGCCAGGGGCAAGGATGATGGAGGCCAAGGTTAGAGTGGGTGTTGGGGGCACGGGGTAATGTGTGCTGGAGATGTATTTTGAGGGGAAACCAGTGGGGGCTTGGGGATCAAAGGAAAAGAAGATGGAGGAAAGGGAGAAATGGGAAATAGCCTCTGCATTTTCACCCTGCGCAAGTGGAAGTGTTCCTGAGCCATGAGCCACTGGGATGAGGAAACCAGGAAACGTGCCGAGGTTGTGTGAACCTGACATGTTTATTAGATATCCACGTGGTGACCTCAGTGGACAGCCTAGCAGACTATTGTGAGCTTCAGGGCAAGCATCAGACCTCACTCCGGGAAGATGGTGCTAAGGATGTTCTTGTGAGCTCACCTGAGCACAGGTGTGACTCTGGGGGAGAGGGGCTGGGGCTCGGCCCTAGAGAGTAGGGACACATGGCAATGGGACCAAGGAAGAGCAGAGGCTACAGCCAGCAAGGTGGACGGAGATGGCAAAGTCGTGCTTCTGAAGGGATGGGGGCTCGCGAATTTAAGGCCGTCCTGGACTACGGAAGATACTGTCTCAGACAGCACCAGTGAGCACATGAAGACAATGCTGCCATTAGGTATATAGCCTTAGGATTACAGCCTGCCTTCCTTGTGAGTCTCAGTGCTCCACACCAGCTGCCATTCAAGGCCAGAGGGCGTGCAGAATGCAGAGACTGTGTTCTGCCCTTTGTGGCAAAGGCTGAACAGAGCATAAGGGCTGAGCTTAGGGATATGGGACTGAGGGAAGTGGCCAAGGTTCTAGGTGACCCAGGAAATGTTATCGTTGAGTGAAGGGTAGTGTTGGGGATCCAGAGGCACCCAGGACTCCTGGGCACATTCTAGGAGGACCTTACCCTCCCTCTGATCCCCTTTGCCTCTTAGGATATGATTCATATTTCAATATATTCCAGCTGAAAAGGGATCCCACTTAGAGCAGGTGGTAAGCCAGTACATGGAAATTTGATATATTTTGACTAATGCATTTTGAAATTTGAAAACTGCAGACAATTTTATTCAGGATCCATTTTTATACCAACTCATTACTGGGAGAAAAAGGCAAGATTTCAGGTTTCCTGTGAACCTAGACCTGTCACTGCTAAGCAGGCTTGACCTGGCCGGGTCAGCCTTGCGGGCTGCCACTGCCTGCCTCAACCACCTCCAGTCCCTGCCGGAAACTCTTTCTTTAGCAACCTCTTTCAAGTATCCCTCTGGGGGTTACTAGTCCAATTTAATCTGACCTTCAGCCCCACCTCTGTCATGCCAACTCCAGCAAATCCCTTGGGCTGGCACTTAAGACAAGTTTTGTGATACAGACGAGGGTATTACACAGAATTTCCACTTCCTTCCCCATCAGCCTTGTCCTTTCTCCAGCCTCCTGAGCCCGAAGCCTGAGGATGGAAGTAAGTAATGGCGTCTGGGGAGGATGGAGACTGTCCTCAGAGAGCTCAGGCAGTCTGGGAGAGGGTGGTGCTGGGAGAGGTCTCGGAATGAGCCTTGCTCTAGAGTGCTTCTGATCCTCTCGTGGATGCCAGAACCATCTTGCTTGAATCATGATGGTTACCATCCTGGGCAGACAGCTGTAGTGTGTTGGGCTTCGTTGTTCTCACTGGTAAAATGAATGTGGATTTACAATGATTGGGGGCGCTATTCAAGCAGAGAAGGTGAAGATCCTGAGGATGCACCCAGAAGAAGCTCAACCCACAATCTCCGAGGCAGAGCCCCATTTCTTCCAAGTAGCTCGCAGTGTGCGTGGAAAGGGCCAACTCTCTAAAGCTGGCGTAGCCGGGAGTTTATCCTCTACGGCTCTTAAAGCTAAACCTTCTAGGAGGTAATTTCTCGGTGCTCATCAAGGCAGCTTGAGCTCAATAAAATTTGTCTAAAGAAAGCTCAGGAATGTAGACAAAGGTGTTGATTTCAGTGTTTTTAATTTAATTTAACTGACCTTAAAGACTTAATAGATACACTGACACAGTAATAAATCAAAAGTCCCTGACATATAGAGAAGGTAGTTTCCTTCACTCCAGCCCTACAGCTTCCCATCAGCCTTTCCTCTCAGGAGGCAACAATATCATCAGTTTCTGTCCTGATCTTTAGTTTAGTTTTGTTTTGATTTGAAACAGGATCTCCTGTCCATGCTGGCCTGGGGCCCCAATAGTCTTGCCTCCTAACTACAGGGAACCTGCAGGCCTGAGTCACAATTCTGCCATCAGTTTGATGGCTTTTGTTTTTGTTTTTGTTTTTTTTCGAGACGGTTTCTTCATGTAGCCATCGCTGTCCTGGAACTCTGTAGACCAGGCTGGCCTTGAACTCAGAGACCCACAGAATGCCTCTGCCTCCTGAGTGCCGGGATTAAAGCCGTGCACCACCACAACCCAGCTGGTTTAGAATGTTTCTTCTTATTAATTTTACGTAGATGTGTAGTTTGCCTGCATGTTCTGTGTGTACCAGTGGGTACGCTGTGCCTGGGAGGCCAGAAGAGGGTATCCAGTCTCTTGGAACCGGAGTTACAGAGGATTGTAAGCCACTTCGTGGGTCCTCGGAATTGACCCTAGGACTTCTGAAAGAGCAGCCAGTGCTCTCAACAGCTGAGCCATATCTCCAGGCCCTGCCATGATTTTTGTTTGGTTTTGGGGACAGGGTAGGTAGCTCAGGCTTGAATTTACCATGTAGCCCTGACTAACTTCAAATTAAAGGTCCTTTTGCCTCAGTCTACCAGTTGCTAGGATCAGAGGTTTGGTACCACGTGCTCAGCTCGATCTCAATGATTTATAACAGAAAAAAACAAGAGACATAAATGTTTAAGAGATAAATAAATCCTAATGTATGCATAAGGTGGGATCATCTGCAGTCTTCAGAAATCTTGCCTGTGACTCCATCATTCCTTCTGCGGCATACCTGGGTAACTGGTCGTGGCTGATTGACAAGGGCTGATTTCCCCACTGCCCTGGGGCAGGGACTGTTCTGCCCATAGGGCCCCCTCCGGATCCTCAGTGCAGAGCCATGCAGCTGGGTGCACGCGGACGGCTGCATATATAACACAATCTCAACTTTATTTCTTTAAATAAAAATTGTATTTAAATTTTATACAGGCCTATATAAACGAAGAAACCATTGAAGGTTCAGCAAGGACCTGTCAACGGTTGTCAAGGGTAATGGGAATGTAGTGATTTTTTTTCCTCCTTTTTACTTCCATACTTTACATTTCCCCACAACTGGCAAGTATTATTTTAAAATGAAAGTAAATAGCGACGGATGACTTTAAAGGAAAATTGAATATGTAAAAGGAGAGCTTGGAGACCACTCAGGAAGCCGATGCTAAATGTGATCTGTGTCAGGTTTCCCAGGCCTGGGGTCTGAGGATGGCTCCTTGTGGGCTCCTGGAGAATGTACAGAATGGACCAGCAGGGACAGGGAGGCAGCTGGAAACTGAGTACCAGGGTGTGCCTCTGGGCTCTGAAGGATGTGAGGAGATGCTGTGTGGGACTCGAAGGAGAAAGGCATGAGGCCTGGGGCCTGAAGTATCCGATTATTATTTGTCCTAGAATATGAGAGAGAGCCCCAAGAGTCCAGTGGGAGGCAGGAAGCACTTGGCCCATGGATGGTCTAGGATGGGATTAGAAGGACATATGCAACTACTTTCAAACTCTTGGTCCTTCAACTGTGCAGACTCACGGGAAACCCCACCCTTGGGCAGCTCCTCCCTGCCTCTTGCCACACCTGATCTCTGATATCACTAGATGATATCCCTGGACTTCACTGGCTTGGGCTCCTGACAGGTTCAGAGGGCCCTTGGGAGCTGGCTCACCCACAATACCATCTCTCTTTCGCCTCAGATTCCCACCCTCATCTCTACCTCCAACCTCAGCAGAGAAGCCCTTCTGCTTTATAGGGAAAGTAGAACCTGTCAAGGCTAACTCCATTATTATGCCTGTATATGTCACGGTCCCCCATCACTCTTGAAACAGGTGTACCTCAGAGCTCCCCCTATTTCCTGCCCTTTCCGGCCTACTGTTTCAGCTTCTCTCTGACAGTTTTTCTTCTCCTGAATCATGCTTGTTGGCATGAGAACAGACTCTATTTCTTCCATCTCAAAAAAAACCAAACACTGGGAGGGTGTGGGGATGGAAACTGTGGTTACCGGGTGCCCCATGCACTTGGGGAAGAGTAACTTCTAATGTTCTATTGCACAGTAGGATAGCTGTAGTTGTCGATTAATTGTAAATTTCAAAATAGCTAGTAGAGAGGATTTTGGATGTTCCCAACACAAAGAAATGATAAACATTCGAGGTGATGGGTGTGCTGATTGCCCTGATCTGATCATCACACATTGTATACATGTTTTGAAATGTCAGGCTGTACCCCATAAATATGTACAATTACTGTGAAGCGATTCAAGATAAAAACTATAATTTTGAAAAGCTGAAAAAAAAAAAGAAAAAATAGCTGCCCTTGACCCACACCCCCATAAGGTCCTTCCTGTTTGTCCAGCCATTTAATGTCAGAGCTTCCTGTGTGAGTGTGCTCTTGGTGCCCACAGACACTCCTTGCTTCCTCCCTCCCCACAAGAGATTCACCCCTGTCCCATGATGCACAAAGGGCCACATGCATGATGTCAACCAATGGAATTACAGTAGGGGTGATGCTCATCTCTTGAAACAAACATAGAAAAAGCCAGTGGTTGGTCTGTCCCTGTGCTTTTTCCCAGGAGTGTTCTGGGTCAAGGATGCTCTCCTGACCCGGCTCCCCACAAGGAGCCCTCCCTCATCTTTGTTTGACAAGCCTTTGTTGCTGGCAGCCATGGATATTCTGGGGCACATGTTATCTCAACACACCCTCCCATGTCCTGGTTGGTCCAGCGCCGTCACCTTCCTCACCTCCCCTTCGTTCTAACTTGTCCCTCTCTGTCCTCGGTTCCCTATGCCTCCGAGAGGTGAGCTTGCTAGGGCCGCTAGTACCTCCGCACGGCTGATCAGTCAGGTGCCTCAGTTCACTCCCGGCAGTCTCCAACACATTGCTTCCTCCTGGAAACACTGGGCTTCAGGGTACCACTTCCCCAAGGCTGCTTCCGCACTCCCGCAGACCTGGCACGCCACCATTGGACCCAATCTCGTATCTTCTCTCTTGACTCTCATAGATGACTTCTTCCATTCCCATGAACTAAATGCCATCTCTATGCCGATGGCTCCCAAGTGCTCTGCCTCCTCGGGGCTCTTGTGCTGTACTTGTCATCACTGAGAGGTCACTCAGACGTCACATGTCCCCTGTCCCCAGTCCTGCTTCCTAGGCTCACAGTGCTACCTGCAGAGCCAGTATGGTCCCGTCCCCCCCCCCCCCATGCCCCAAAGAGTCTCATCTGGATGTCATCCTAGACGATTCCCCATGCTGCCTATTGCTGTCTGCCTCCGGGACCTCACAACACGCCTCACAGACAGTAGCCACAGGCCTCCTTGCCGCCTGCCTTGCTCTGTATCAATCTGTCCTCCTCAAATCCAAGTTCAGCCCTGCCGCAGAGCCACTGTATCAGCCGTTCTCTGTGAAGCTGCTTCCTCACTTTATCCTTATTCTCGTTTATACCAGGCTGACCTTGAACTTGCTATGTAGCCAAGGATAACCTTGGTCCTTCTGCTTCTACCCCGCAAGTGCTGGGATTACAGGTGTTCCTCTCTACCCTTGGTTTACGTGGTGCTGGGGTTTGTACCCACAGCTTTATGCGTTCTAGACAAACACTACCAACTGAACCACATTGCCAGCCCTTGTTTTTCATTTTGTATTTTTTTTTTTTTTGCGACAGGGTTTCTCTGTGTAACGGAGACCTGCCTATCCTGGAACTTGCTTTGTAGACCAGGCTGGCCTTGAACTCACAGAAGACTGCCTGCCTCTGCCTCTCTAGAGCTGGGATTAAAGGCGTTCCACCCGCCATCTGACTCTTTCATCCAATCTTAACCCTTCTTTGTGCTGCCAGCACTTACCCTTGGCCTTGCTATGCGTGCCTGGGTTCTTTTGTTCCACTCTCTCTCCTCACTGTAGAGGATCCAGGAATGAAAGGCCTGTGCCTCCTAATGTTGCAGAGGCAACCATGAGCCCATGGTTTTCTCCCCACGATGGAAGGGGACAGGTGCAAACAGGGTGGTCAGCAGGTACAGGCTACACTCAGAGCCTGGGCATCTGTCCTGAATGCCTCTCACTGGCAGCCAGGGAGGGGTGGTTCTCTCCTGGCAGAGAACTGCTTCTTCCCCAAATCATGGGTTGCTAAGGATTTGGCAGCCACCCCCAGGCCCCTCCCACCTGCTCCCTCTTCTGCCTGTCCCTGGAGCCCCCTCCCCACCCCCCACAGGTTTCTCTGTCGATAGTTGCTATCTCTTCAAAGGCCCCTTGCCCCATGGCACACACCCAGGATGTATCTTTATTTACCCATTGGCTCCCAGGTGCACTCACAACTTGCTCTCAACCCAAGCAGTCGATTTGAATAACATGAGGGTACACATTATGAGCTGTGAGTGTGGGCAGGGGAGTGTGGGCAGGTAGAGAGAGCCTGTGAACCTCCTGTTTCCCACAGAGAGCTGTTGGGAACACAGGGAAGATTAACTGGGGCAAAGGACAGAGAACCAGGGTACCTTCCATGGATCTTAGTCCTAGGTTAAGGGCCTCTCAGCATCTGCTCTGTTAGAGCTTTGGATTCTGGGACCATCCTGCGTTGGGGTGAAAGCCAGATGTCTTGGCAGTCTGGGAACAGTATCCTTTGCGAACAACAGCAGTGACACAATCTCCCATGCAGCCTGCTCAGGTGCCCAGCCAGGTCACTAGGCTTCCCAGACCTATAAGGTCACACTGAGCTTTCATGCCCATCTGGAGTTGCCCAGGTGAAATGGGCTTCCATTGGGGTGGGTCATAGGTCAGGGCAATGCTTCAATACAGAGCTACACAGTGTAGCCCCCATCCCTGCCCCCTAAGGCCCACCCCTTGCAGGCAAAGTTAGGCCTAATGAGCAGGATGTGGGAGACCCCAAATTGCTCTCAGAGAAATAGTCAGTCCAATTAGCATGGTGTTAGCAGCCAGGCCTGTTTCAGGGGACCAACTCTGGGCAGACAAAAGCCAAAAGGTTATTCCAGTGGAGAGCTGCCCACTGCCCAGCTGAGAGGGCCCTGGTGTTGGGAGAACCTGCAGAGAGTGTTTGACTCAGAGTGTGAGGAGGAGAGCGGGTGCTGAAGGCAAAGAGGGCGAGGACCAAGAGAAGACGCCTGAGCCACCCCCATCCCGGCCTGTGCTCCCTGTCTCTGGGGTGCTGTGCCTGGGATGCTGCAGCTCAAAAGGGGCCTGGGCTGTCACCCACAGTCTCCAGAGCTAGATGGGAGTTCATATGCACTCAGATTCATGCAAATGCCTCGCATGCAAACGCCTCGCATGCAAACACAATTAGGTCTACACTTGTAAGCATGCAGGCCAACACCTGTGCACACTGAAACACCTCAGGTACGCATCCGCACAGACATTCACATACACGTAATGCTCAAATACCCACCAGCCCACACTTAATGCTTTGGCTGAGTCCAGTCCTCGTTGCTGGACTGCAGGTCCTGAGTCACAGTGTGATATATACTAGTATGTGTGTGGTTCGTCCCTGACCGACTACCCCCCACACTAAGATTTTGAATTTTCTTTTGGTGGGGAGGTACGAGACAGGGTTTCTCTGTGTAGCCCTGGCTGTCCTGGAACTCTATTTGTAGACCAGGCTGGCCTCGAACTCCCAGTGATCCACCTGCCTCTGCCTCCCCGAGTGCTGGGATTATAGGCATGTGCCGCTGCGCCTGGCTTGCCTCCTCTTTTCTTAAACCCAACATTTCTGTTTGAAAGGTTCTGGTCCTGGACCCCTTTAGAGTGACTAACTTGGTTTATTTTGTTTGGCGTTATTCCAGTTTAGTGCTGAAGGTCCTGTACCTTGGGAAAGCCCCAGACCCTGTCTGTGTCCCCCTGCCCCAAAAAGGGGCTGGCATTGGGTTTTTCTCAGAGCTCTCATTGTCATCTGGTCACTTCCTTGATGGACCAGAGCCAAATCCAGGTGTCTACTCTTATCCTGAGTCTCCCCGGGACTAATTACAACCAGTGTTTATTGAACACCTACTATGAGCCAGGTCCCATGCTTGGGGATTTCTGAGCCTAGGGTTTCTGAGTATCATCACTCAGTTCTCCAGAGACTTGGGAAGGTGCTTCCCTCACCCAGCACTGGTAATAAGTGTGCAGGGAGCACACTCATCAGGACAGAACAACCGAGGACTGTAAACAAGCAAACAAGTGAATTACGCTGTGGGTTAGAGAGGGTTGCATGCTGTAGAATAAAATGCATCAGGGAAGAAGCACCTTGAAAATTGGCTGCTCAGGAATGGCCTCGCTGGGAAGAGCCCTGCAGACATACTGGGAACAGTTCCAGGTAGAGGGAACAGCGTGGACAGAGGCAGGAGGCCGTGCGCCTGGCATATGGGAGGCACAGCCAGAGAGAGGCAGGGCCTCTGGGCCATGGCATAGACCTGCGGGCTCTTTAGGGTTATGTGGGGAGTCATGGGCAGGCGTAAGAGCAGCGTGTTCTGACTCAGACTTTCCCTGGACTACCCTAGCGACTGTTAAAAGGAGATGTGGGGGTGAGGGTGGGCCAGAGGGACCGTCCAGAAGGCTGCTCTAACACCCCAGGTGAAAGATGGCAGGAGTAGCTGTGAGAAGTAGATAAACACTGGACAGGCTTTCCAGAGCATGGAGTATGGGTGAAGGGAAGGAGCCCTGTGATTCTGAGGTGTTTATCCTGAGCAGCTGACGCGAAGGGGTCATCTTCACCCAAGATGGAGAAGCTGTGAGCGGAGGAGGCGGTAGAGGAGGCGCTTGGTTTGGATGGTTTCGGTTAGACAGATGGAGATGTGGGAGGGGCGGTGGGTACCAGCATCTGTGGGCTGGAAGACTGGCTGAGCCTTCAGTGATTGCCCCATTTTGCAGGTGAGGAAAATGAGGCCCCTGCAAGCATTAAAAGGAGCAGCCAGGATGCAGCTTTGGCCTCTGGCTCCACAGCCACGCTCTTCTCACAGCATGGACAGGAGGCTGCTGGCCATTCTTCCCAGCAGCAGCCCAGCTGTTCCCTGGCCAGCTTCCTTGTCTTCCGGGCTGAGCCAGGAAGGAGCCTATGCTTAGAACACAAGTGGTACCAGTGCCAAGTGGCCTGAGGCGCCAGCAGCCTCAGGAGTGCAGCCGGCCTGGCCTGAGGCCGCCAGCCCCGCAGCAAGAGAGCATTCGGTTAGCATCGATTGTTCAGAGGGAAGCAGCTGGCCAGGCTGGGGGCAGGGGATCGAGGCCTGAAGGCCTGAGAGACTGGCTACGTGGCAGAGCAGCTTGCAAGCTTCAGTGAGACCCACCGACCTGCCCAGGGCTCTGGGGAAGCTAGGCATGGGGATGACCCTACGCAGAGGGAAGGAAAGCTGCCCCTCGGGTGCTAAACTGAAGGGATTTCCTGACACTTTGGAGCCTGAGAAAGCTGACCAGCCCTATTGGAGGCTGCTCTGCCCACTCCTGGCAGCAGCAAGCTAAGGCTAGAGCCCTAGTAACTGGACAGGGCCCGTCCACTGCTGTGTTCTCCAGGTATGACCAGCCCCTGGTGCTCTGGGCATCTCATTTTCTCCTGTGGGAGGGATGCTGCAAAGGGTTTCAGTCAAGGGCCCTAATCCCAAAGTCTTCCATGTTAGTTCCCTTCCTGCTTCCGCCAGAGCGCTGTGGGCCCTGACTCCACAGGATTGTGTGACCTAGGTATAGCAGACAGGCCCTATTGATGCTGTTCCAGTGTCAAGCTGGTTGGCCACCGCACCCTGGGGTTCCCTCGCCCAGTTGAGCTGAGCTTACAATCTTCCCTGAAGCCTCCACACCATTAGAGGGGGTGGGAAATACAGGCCCACTCTCCCTCCCCCAGTGCCTTTGCACATGCTATTCTGCTGCGTTTGCCTTGCCACCCATAGGTCTGGTCCCATGGGCACATCTGATGAGGTGGCTGCCCATGCTCAGCTTGGCAGAGGAGCGTGGGGTTTGCGAGCTGACCTGAGGACAGCGCCAGCTCCCTACCTCTGGAAGGCTGAGGAACTGCTGCCATTACACAGGAGACCAGCAACCAAACAATGCTGACTGGTGGCCCAGGGGTAGCAGAGGCTTTAGCCTCCCCCCCCCCCCCGCCATACTCTCCGGGTACCTATCTAGGCATTGCCATGGCAAATGGGCCGTGGCGCCGACTGCCAGGCCCTTCACACACTGGTTTCTGTGACTCTCCCCAGCTCAGGGGCAAGTGTGAATGGAAGAAGGAATGAATGAGGCTGGAGAGCCGCTGGGGAGCCCCAGTGCGTGGGAGGCAGGAGGTTTGGGAGAAGCGGAGCAGGGTGAAGGGCATCCCCTGGAGGGGAGGAAGGAGAGCTGGGGAGCTGGGTCTTCTCCCTTCCACCTGGGCCGAGGAGCCTGCCAGGAGGGTGCAGGGCCCCTCCACGGAGACTTGGATTCCTGCTAATTTGCAATCTTAAAATGCACAGCAAAGGCTCCGTCCTCATTGTCGGTACATTAATCAGGCAATCAGCGGGGCGGGGCTCCCAAGGGCCTTATGGAGGGGGGCATAGAAGGCGCCATGGTGATGCAGTGTCTGCCTCCTTGGGAGGAAACCTATTGGGTGAGAATCCTAGGACTGGCACCTGCTGGCTCAGACACAGGGTCCAGAGTGGCAGGGCTAGCTGAGACAGCTAGTTCAAGGTCTTGGGGTAAGACCGCTGGCTTTCAAAGGCATAGATGCTGATTTGGCTGAACCCCTCAACACTCCCCCCCATTAGGAGAGATGGAGGTTCTGGAAAGCTAGCTCCCTGTCACAGGCCCTGGCATGTGGGGAAAATGCTAGAGGACAGGATCCCTGCAGTCCTGAGCCTGCATCCTATTAGCATGCTTCCAGAAGAGCCCGTCACTGCAGAAAGTGACTGTCCTACATGGTCCTTGTGGTCTCATTGCCTTGGACTTAGTGATGCTAGCCTCTTCTTCCTTGAGGTAACAGGAGAACTGAGCCTGGTTCTGTGTTAGATCTTGACCAGAGTCCTTTGTCCTCCTATTGCCCTCGAGAGGGAGAACCCCAGCCTTGCCCTTTACTCTTTTCTGCCATCTGCCTCTTCCACGTGCCACCATGCATTCATAAACTGGACACAGCCCACACCTGAGGATTGGGGCTGTTGGATTTTTTTTTTAACCTAAATAGAGCCCTGGCCTGGTTTTCCCTGTGCACTGGTATCCTCTGGAGACCGATACCTAAGGGGTAATCTCCCCCAAGGGACCCCCAGATTCTTCTAGGGTGCACAGAGACAGAGCAGCCACGCAGGTGGGAGAGCGCCGCACAGGGCAGATTGAGGGTGCAGGCTAAGCACTCTGTAAACTCCGATGAGCTGTACAAATGTCGGATGGCATCAGTGATAAGCCCACCGCAGCCCCCGCTTGCCTGCAGCTGCAAGCCGGGGAGGAAAAGATTGATTCTCACAGGACCCCCGGTGGAGGCTCTGCTGTGTCTCCTTCAACCTAAAACGTGGGACAAGCATCATGAATGTCCTTGAACCTAGAGTCTGGGCTTTCTCAGAGCGACAGGGATAGGGCCGCTCCTTGAAGAAGGTTCTGGCAGGAATGGCCTTCCTGGAAGAGAGCAGCCTGAGCAGGAGAGAGGCTGCAAGCCAAGCAAGGAGGCTGGAGGGGCCCTGTGGACGGCGCAGCCTGTGTGGGTTAGATCCTGACGGCACAGGGCGGGCTGCCCTCCAGCTGACTGGGATTTGCCTCCCTCTGCAGCGCAGGAATCCTCAGACAGAGGCTGGTAGCCTGGAGGCCACACCCAGGTCTCCAAGGGGGAAGACTGACAGAGTAACATCTAGACATGTTTTGGAGAGGGAAACTGAGGCACAGGTGGCTGTAAGCCTGCATTCTGTCTAGTGGCTGGGTGGCAGGGAGCCCTGCAGAACCTGCAGAGCATGCCCAGCCCAGAAAGGGACCTGTGCAGAGCTGCCACTGCCTCTGAGGTCGCAATTGCTCTCAAATCACAACTGAACCCAATTATGCAAAAACTAAATTATCTGCGATGATTTTTATGTGCTGGAAACATTCCGCTGAAGCCGGGTGATTACAGGGGGACGAGAAGCAGCTGCCACTCTCTGGGAGCCCATAACTCCCAACAGCTGGGAGCTGTCACTTACTTACAATGCTGTTTCTGTCGGGAATTGGGGGTGGGGGAGAGATGGCAGTCAAGGTGGAGACTAATCAGCCAGGGGCCTGACCAGCCTCTGGACCTGGGTGGGTCTGGGACCCCAGACAGGAAAGCTGGCCAGGAGGGTGGCTTCTTTCACATTCTCAGGGCACAGCCAGCAGCAAGAGGACTCAGTTCATATCCCCCAGGTACCCTGGCTCTCCCAAGAGTCCCAGCTGAACAAGCTGGAAAAGAAGAGGCAGGAGGCCAACTGAGGCAGCAGAGGTCACAGCTGCCTGGCTCTTCCAGGGTGAGCGTCTGTAGGCCTAGAGCCTGCCCTCATCTTCCTGATGGGCCTGCTGGGCTGCTTGGGGCAGCTGTGACCCTGGAAAAAGGCAGGTAATGACAATCGTCCATAATGAGGCTACTTCAATAATGAGCATGGGCCTATTACCCGGCCACAGGCTGGACACATCCGAAAATAATTATTTTAAGGATCCATTAACGAATGCCTAATTAATGCCCAATTAGAGGGAAGCTACAGAGGAAATGCTCTGGACAATCAAGAGGCAAAGCCTGGTTTTACAGCCACAGCCTAGCAAGCTCAAGCATGGTAGAGAAAGGCAGAGGGCCAGAAGGTGAGCCAGAGGGGGGCAGCCTCGATCTGGCAGCATCACGAACCCTAGGGAAGCCTCATGCGTCAGCCCTGGTGTCTCTCACAGTTCATCACAGAAGCGTGCCTTCGCTGTATACCTGCTCAGCTCTGTGAGCTGTATTTAACAATTGAGAAAGCCAAGGCGCAGAGAAGGCATCATGTGTTTGAAGTTTGGACCACGATGCAAATGAGGCATCTTCTGAGGTATGTTTTGGTATCACGAACACAATGGTTTCCTTATTTTGAGGGATCCTTTAACTAAAGTGACCAGTCAGGACTCCAGATGGGATCTTTGCTTTGCTGGAGTCATTTCTTGTGAAGGCGGCTATCAGCGAGCAAGCAGAGCCAAGACCAGGGCTGGAGGCTGACACGCTGAGTTCACTGCATGTTCCACCCTGTGGTGGGGCTGACAGAGTGTCAGAGGTGTGTGGATGGAAATTAGAGACATTGGGGACAGAGCTGAAGAGGTGTGGTGACAATGTGGGCCTTGGCCCCAAATTTCCTGTCCAGCCTCCTAGCCTCAGGGACCTTTGTTGAGTCCAAAGGACTATTCACCAGTCCCTACCCTTCTCTGGGCACCCCTCACAGCTCTTCTGTCTCTCCCCGCCAGGGTGCTGTGTGGAACTGCTGCTGTTGCTGCTGGCTGGAGAGCTACCCCTGGGTGGAGGCTGCCCTCGAGACTGCGTGTGCTACCCCTCGCCCATGACTGTCAGCTGCCAGGCACACAACTTCAACGCCATCCCAGAGGGCATCCCCGAGGACAGTGAGCGCATCTTCCTGCAGAACAATCGCATCACCTTCCTCCAGCAGGGCCACTTCAGCCCCGCCATGGTCACCCTGTGGATCTACTCCAACAACATCACCTTCATTGCTCCTGACACCTTTGAGGGCTTTGTGCATCTGGAGGAGCTGGACCTTGGAGACAACAGGCAGCTTCGAACGCTGGCACCTGAGACCTTCCAGGGCCTGGTGAAGCTTCACGCCCTCTACCTCTATAAGTGTGGCCTAAGTGCCCTGCCCGTAGGCATCTTTGGTGGCCTGCACAGCCTGCAGTACCTCTACTTGCAGGACAACCACATTGAGTACCTCCAAGATGACATCTTTGTGGACCTGGTCAACCTCAGTCACCTGTTTCTCCATGGCAACAAGCTGTGGAGCCTGGGCCAGGGCATCTTCCGGGGCCTGGTGAACCTGGATCGGCTGCTGCTGCATGAGAACCAGCTACAGTGGGTCCACCACAAGGCGTTCCATGACCTTCACAGGCTGACCACCCTCTTTCTCTTCAACAACAGCCTCACAGAGCTGCAGGGTGACTGTCTGGCCCCGCTGGTGGCCTTGGAGTTCCTTCGCCTCAATGGCAATGCCTGGGACTGTGGCTGCCGGGCTCGCTCCCTGTGGGAATGGCTCCGGAGGTTCCGTGGCTCCAGCTCCGCCGTCCCCTGCGCAGCCCCTGAGCTGCGGCAAGGCCAGGACCTGAAGCTGCTGAGGGTTGAGGACTTCCGGAACTGCACAGGACCAGCATCCCCACACCAGATCAAGTCACACACGCTCACCACCTCTGACAGGGCTGCCCGCAAGGAGCACCATCCATCCCATGGCGCCTCCAGGGACAAAGGCCACCCACATGGCCATTTGCCTGGCTCCAGGTCAGGCTACAAGAAGCCAGGCAAGAACTGCACCAGCCACAGGAACCGAAATCAGATCTCTAAGATGAGCACTGGGAAACAGCTTCCCGAACTGCAAGACTATGCCCCCGACTATCAGCACAAATTCAGCTTTGACATCATGCCCACCGCACGACCCAAGAGGAAGGGCAAGTGTGCCCGCAGGACCCCCATCCGTGCCCCCAGTGGGGTGCAGCAGGCCTCCGCAGGCACGTCCCTGGGGGCCTCACTCCTGGCCTGGGTACTGGGGCTGGCGGTCACTCTCCGCTGAGGACCTGGGGCACCGGCTCCCCACACTGCTTCATGTCCAGCAAGGACCAGAATCTCTTCTTACTATTATTCTTCTCCTTTTTTTTTTTCTTTCTAAGTGGAAGATCTGCTGGGTTTCAGGAAAAGGCTGCTAAAGCCTTCAGCCACACTCTGGACCCTTCCTGGTGGATGATAAGCCCAAAGTGTACAGCCGTAGACAGGAGGGCTAACACACTTGCCCGGATGTGCCGGCGGAGCACCTCCGGACAGCACCCACTCCAGCACAGCGTCAGGGGCACCCAGAGGGAGTCGTTAGTAGCGACAGGACATGTGCCCTTGAAGAAACTGAGCTCTATGGAATCCTGCTCATTTGGGAAGAAGGACTGAAGGACCCTGCTGTTTTTGGAAGGAGCAGAACAAGGCTCAACCAGAGACAACTGAGGCAACCAGCAATCTCAGAGCAGTCTTGGATCTTGCCTGAGGCCACTTAGTTAACCTGCCTCATCGGTCCAACCCTATGCCACCCTCAATCCCTACCCGTGGGGGTAATGCCTCTCATTCCTGATGTCTCAGGCAGTCCTGGCAGACCTGCTGGGGTTCAAGAACCAATCACCAAAGGAGAGATCGCCAGAGGATGACATTTAGAACTTTACTCGCAATGAGAGTCACACAGAAGGTGCAGTTTTATACCTATGTCCACTTATATATATTCTCACTCTCCTCCCACACATCCACATAATATATATATATATATAAATATATAAATGCACAGGTCCCTCCACCCACTCCTTAACAAACTGTATGTCTTATCATGTTTATAAACTATATGGGAACCTATATTTGCTCAACTAAGGACTGTATTGGTAATTTCTAGCAAGAAAAAGAGCTGTGGCATTTTTGTTCAGAATCCCAGCTGGCAACAATAGGGCCCTGGGCTTGTTGGAGCAAAGGTGTCATTGGGAAGAGTTGAAGAGGAGGAGAAGCAGAGAGAATCACTTCAGGGGACCAACATTCTTAGCTACTTAGAACGTCACCTTGTTTTTTATATGCAACACATGCCTGTCTGGCACCCCGGGGCACCCCGCCACCCCTACTGTAGAAGCTGCAGGTGTTAGGGTAAGAAGTGGGAAGGAGCTTGTTGGATGTCAGGGTGCTGGAGGCAAGCGAGGTGGAACATGGGAAGAGGCTTTGGGTTTCGAGCCAGGAGACAAGGCAGCATCCACAGTGTTAGTCCAATGGGTTGGACAGACAATGTCCTTCTAGGGTTTTGCCCGTGATGGTCTTTGCAGGCCAGGGAGGTTCTGAGCTCTGGCCTCAGGAAAGGCTTAGCTGCAGTTTTAACTTCTAGGCTCTTTGGCCAGTGACCTGCGGAGGGCCCTGAATAGTCAGGCAGTGGGGGAAAATCTAGTGGCCTTAGAAGAGGAGGGCATTTCAGTAACCATCTCAGGCAGTCTATATCACAGAGGTCCTGTTCCTGCTGATCATTCTGGATCTACCCCAGAACAGGCAGAGGTCAGAGGGCCAGACTCAGGGGTCAGCCCAGACAGGCAGCATGCAGGGAACAGAGCAGGAAAACCCAGTCAGGGAATAGGGGCTGTTGGCCCAAAGGTCTCTGGCAAGCACAGTCTCTTGCGCTTTGCACAAACCTGAATTCCCTGCCAGAGAGGGTATGTGAAGAGTGAAATAAATGCTGAATCCAATTAAGAGAGAAAAATAATAAAAAAAATTCTCTTGGACAAGAACCCTGTTTTTTATTTCATAACCCCACATTCCCGATGGGGTGGCAGATCCTGGGCTTTGGTGGGGTGGGCAAGCCTGGCGAAGCTCGACTCTGAGAACACAGCATGCTTGTTGGCAGCAGGAGCTATAGGGAGCAGGGGTACACTGAGTCACAGGAACAGACAAGAACGTTCTCTCTCTCCCTCTCTCCTTCTCTCTCTCCCTCTCTCTCCCTCTCTCCCTCTCTCTTTCTCTCTCTCTCTCACACACACACACACACACACACACACACAGAGCTCTTTCCCTCACCCACATAAGATACAACTCAGTTGCCACATCCTGGCTGCCCAGATCAATGCCACCATCATGTCTTTCCTCTTCCATGCTTGCTCCCAAGAGCCACAGCTGCTGCTTCTGGGCATCACCAGAAAGGAACAGCCAGTTCTTGGGCCTCAGGCACTTCCCACAAGTCCAGGAATTGACCAGGATGATGGAGGCCTCTGGCATCTCTGCAGAGTGAGAGCAGAGGGCTGTTCTTAGCACAGGATTCAGTGCATTCATGAAAGGGGACCTTGTGCAGCAAAACACATCGTTGTGATCCCACCACTGAGCCTGACATTTGCCTGCTCTTACCCAAGCCAGTGCCCATGTCCCTTAAAATTCAAGCAAGCTGTTATGTTGTTGATTTCATTTCCAACCCCAGGCAGCAAGGCCCTCAGTGGGAAAATCAAAAGTCTGAGCACTTTATTAAATTTTTAAAAAAAGACTTAGCAAGTCCTATATGGAAGAGGTGATTGTCAGTGGAAGAACGGTAATGTCTCCTAAAGGCGCTGCTGCTCTGCGCCAGCACAATCCCTGTAGCGGAGGCTTTCCAGGCTGGGCAGTGGGGCCCAGGACATTGGGTATATTTTTAGAGCTTTCTCCCCCAGGAGGTAGAAGAAAAGGAGGCTGATGCTGATGACATCATTTGTCACCCAGCAGCTCATATGCTACGCAGTTAGAATGACACCATTGTCCCAAACATCAAAACGGTTGATTCTCAGAAGTCAAAGAGAGCCCATCTACTTCCCCCATCAGCCATTCAGGGCAGGGTACTGTAGGGTCCTGCTCCCCTAAAGGAAAAGCGTAAACACAACAAACAAACAAGAAAGCAGAGCAGTCCTTCTGGTGTGTGTGTGTGTGTTTTTTTAAGTTTGTGCATTTTGGGGTCAGGTGGGGTGGAGTGAGGAGACAGGACATGGGACTCCTCTTGGCTTCATGGAGCTTCTAAGGAAGGTTTTTAAGGCCTAGGGAGATGTACCAGTTGCCAACACCTGAACACCTGAGTGCCAGTCCCCAGCAGGCATGTGGAACAGCTGGGGCTCGCACTCTGCAATCCCGGCACTGTGGAGGCAGGGACGGGAGGGTCCTTGGGACTTGCTATCCAGGCAACTCAATAAGCTCCAGGTTCAATGAAATGCCCTTTCTCAAAAACTAAGGTGGAGACCTGCCAAGGTGTCTTAGCAGATAAAGACACTTGCTTTGCAAACACAGAACCCACATCAAAGCGGTAGGAGAGTACTGAGTCCACAAAGATGCCCCCTGACCTCTGCGCGCACCGCCGCCCACCCACACGCACACACCGTCTAACACACTACTAGTAATAATGAAAGTAACTTTAAAATAAGGTGGGGAGGGATTGAGGAACAAACCTTGGCTTCTACACACATGTACAAAATATATATTGCACCCACACACGTACACATGCACGTGGACCTCAAAGCTTTTGTAAAAGAGTATTCGCATGTTAAGCATTTTTCCAACGCACACACACACCCCTGCACCCTTCCTTTTCTTTCCCCTCCTGTCTCTTATTAGTCCCTTTTGCCTCCCTAGACAGTTTTGCTTCTACTTTCTTTATATATAATTTATTTTTATTTTCTGTCTGTTGGTGTCTTTTCTGCATTCATGTCTGTGTCAGGGTGTCAGAAGCCTTGGCTTAGGAGTTATAGATAAGTGGGAGCTGCCATGCAGTTGCTGGGAATTGAACCAGGGTCCTCCGGAAGAGCAGCCAGTGCTCTTAACCACTGAGCCATCTCTCCAGCCCTACTTCCACTTTCTTTAAAAAAAAAATAATAATAATTTATTTATTTTAGATACATTAGTGTTTTGCTTGCATGTATGTCTGTATGAAGGTGCTGGATCTCTGGAACTGGAGTTACAGACAGTTGTGAGCTGCCATGTGGGTGCTGGGAATCGAACTCAGGTCCTCTGGAAGGACAGCCAATGCCCTCTGCTAAGCCATCTCTCCAGGCCCCTACTTTCATATTATACAAACATACATGCATACACCATGATTTTATTATAGGCCTATATGAAATGTAAGAAATACAAATGAAAGAAAATATATAATATTTATTTTTGAGACAGTCTTACTTCACTTAATATTATTATTGCCAGTTGTTCTGCTGTTTTGTTGTTGTTTGTTGGAGACAAAGTCTCCCGTAGCCCAGGCTGGTCTCAAAATAGCTATATAGCTGAGGATGACCTTGAACTCATGATCCTCCTAACTGCACCTGCTGAGTGTTGAGAATGTAGGCAGATGCCACCACACCTGAGTTAGGAAGTGCTGGAGATTGAATCCAGGCCCTTGTGCATGCTAGGAAAGCACTCTAGTGACACAGATACAGTTGCCGCCATTTTTGCTCAGCACTTTTTGGGAACCCCAAGAGAGATCATCTATCCCTCTTTTTTCCCCTCCACCAGGCAGTCTTCTATTATACAGTGACAGAGGACAGAGCCAGCCATGTAGAGACATGGGGTGGCCCCTGACACCCTCAAACAGGCTTCTTCCATGACCCAAGGGGCTTGGATGGCTCTCCGCTGGTCATTAAACAAACCGAAGGACCAGCCGTTGTCTAGGCTTTCGGGGAAAGTGGAAAAAAAAAAAACAAAAAACCAAACAGGCTATCTAAGTAGCTGAGAGCTGTGAGTACTCTGAACCGGCATACAGCGGGAGCCCGTGTTACTATAGTCCCCCCAAGCAAGGGGCTGGCTCGGCTGGGGGAGGAGAGCCAGAGAGGGCTTCCCGGAGGAGATGCTGCTGCAGTCCTAGAGGGAGGAGAGGCATCCAGAGGCGAGTCTGCCAGACTGAGGGCTGGAGGGCCCCAGGGGCTCAGCCTTGAGGTCTCTATGAACGGGTGTGAACTAAGGATGGAGTGCAGTTTGCTGGGGTGCTGGGAGACCAGTTAGGCGAGGGGGAGGCCCAGTGAATGCCACTCAGGGACTCTAACTCCGCTTGGAAGCAGAGGGAATGTGCAGCTCTCCCGCCTGGGCTCTTCTCCATACCCCAGCCCCTTCATGGGCTGGGCTCCCGCGGCACCCTTGCCGCTGTTCCTCAACTGTGGGTTTCATCATCACCATTTGCCTCTAGTGCTCAGCCAGCTCCTTCCTTGTGCCAGAAAACTGGAGTGCTCACTGGAAATCTGCCTGGGCCACAGTCCCGTTCCCAGACACCTGCTGCTTCCAGGCTTAGAATGTCTCCCATACCATTTAGCCTCCTCAGCTGCCTCCAGACTCCTCACCCTCTGGGGCATGGCTCCTCCCTCAGCTGGCCAGACACCCCAGCTGCAGGGAGCCGCAGGCACTCCCGGGACTCCCTCCTCTGAGCCCCATTCCTTCTGCTGGGCATGTTCGTTCCCAGAGAGCCAAGAACCCCCCACGTGGCAAACATTGCCCATCATTAGCAAATCACCTGGTGCTCCACAGGCGGAGGAGCTCAGGAGCCTGGGAGCCTGGAAGGCTTCTCTGTGTATCAGGACAGGCTTTAGAGCTGCGTTTGCTGGACACTGAGTTGGAACTGGAGTAGCAGCAAGCCCCCGCTGCCTCCATTCAGACCCTGCTATGAAAGACCTGACTATGGCCCAGATCCCTTCCACGCTGACATGAAAGAAGGCAGCCTTTCTTTTCTTGAAAATACTTATAATTTTTCCTCCTTTTTTTTCCCTTATTTGTGTGTGTGTGTGTGTGCACAGTCTAGGCTGGGCACATGCCATAGCGTATAGAACAACTCTGTGGGAGTGGTTCTCTCCTTCTACCTTTGGGTTTCAGGGATTGAGCTCAGGCTGTGAGGCCTGAATAGCAAGCGCCTTTAATTGCTGAGCCATCTGAAGGACCCCCCTCTCTGTATCTGTCTCTCTGCCTGTCTGTCTCTCTCTCCCCTTCCTTCAGAGGTAGGGACAGAAACAGGGTTTCAGAGAGCTCAGCCTGGCCTTGAACTCCTGGTCCTCCTACCTCCATCTCCCAAGTGCTGGGACTACAAGTGTACACCATCACGCCTGGCTATGTTTTCTTGTATTTGCTTATTTATTTTTTTGAGGCAGACTCTCTCCACATAACCCAGTTTGACCTTGAACACATGATCCTTTCACCTTGGCTCCCTGAGTGCCAGAATTACAAGTCTGTACTTCCACGTACACACTAATTCTATGCCATTTATTTTATTTTTTCTTACCTTCCTTCTTCTCAACCCTCCCTTCCTTCTTCTTTTTGTTGTTATTTCGAAACATTGTATTACTATGCAGCCCAGGCTGGGCTCACACTCATAGTGATCCTCCTGCCTCAGCTTCCTGAGTCCTGGAATAGTAACCATTTGCCACCACACCTAGCTATATGTGCTTTCTTTGTTTAAGGAAAGTCGAGTGCACATTTTGCTGGGTCTCTTACAATACAGGGCCTCATGACCCAGCTATGGCCACACTCTAGGCCATCGACTCCTGGTCTGTCTCCCTCAGTTCTCTGCCTTTCTTCAAGCAGGAGTTCAGCCATCACTCCATCCATATCACCAATCCCTAGCTATCAGCTTCTAATGGGCCAATTTTCTTTTACTTTCTGCCTTGGAAAATACCTCAAGAAGCTTTGATTGGGTGTTAAAGTATCCCTTACAATTCTGTGCTTGATATCTCTTTCTGCTCCTTTAATTGCCCCTTTTAACTCCCTGCACTTCCCATATAAATCTCCCACTCTACCCCCTTTCAGGCTGTTAATAAATACGAGCTCTAAAAAAAAAATACATAAACATCTATTGTTGGCTAAATAACTCACAGCGCAGTCAAAAAGCCAGAAAGGGCTCTTTGTGATGAATGCATGCTCTCTGGGTCTCTCCCTCTCTCCCCTCCTCTTTTCCCTCTCCCCCTCCTTCCCTCCTTTCTACATCTGCTCGCTGTCCTCACCTATCTTAAGAGAGGCTTCTGGAATCGGTGGTTTATAGCTCTAAACAGTCGAGTAGGCACAGGGCTTGAGGTTGCCCGAGAGGAGACGAAAAAGAATGAAAAAGAAAGTAACTGTGGGTCTCACTGACAGGGCTCCCACCACACGTGGTGAGGTGTGAGGACAAAGGAGGTCTAGAGCTGGGAGTGGTGGCTAATTTAAGTGACATTTCAGTGGGCCCGTCCCTCCACAAGAAGTGGGTCAGCCTCCTCCAACACGCAGCGCGCCAGCCTGCTCTGCTGGGCTCGCCTCCCGGCTCTCCTTTCAGCTCCCGTTTCTCATTAGAGCCGTTAGTTTCTAAGCACCAGGAGGGTGGAGAAGGCTGCGCCTTTGTGTCACTGGTTTCTGTGTGGCAGCGTGCACATCAATGGCATGCCTGAACGGCAGAATTTGACATTACTGCTGCAAAATGTGCTTGGGTCACGGTGCTTTCCAAATTGGCTCAGGCTCCATGCCACCCCCTGCTCCTTGGCCCAGGCAGCTTGGAGCCCCTGCCAGCCTTGGTTTCTGCTGCTCCCTCTGGGGGGCCTCTGAAAAGAGAGGCACTGAGACATGTATTAAACTCTTCAATCTCTGTAAGTACCATTTCCTGGGAGACCTGCTTGGAGGAAAAAAGCAATGCCAATGCACAAGACCTAAACATGGAGAAGATGTTGTGTCCCAATGCCCGTGTCCCCCCTCCTGACCACCATTCTGGGGAGCAATCACAGACAAAACAGTGATGTCTCTGCTCTAGCAAGACAACCCAAGGACAGACAAAAGACTTTCTCAGTGACAGGGACAGCAGGACAAAGCCACAGAGGGGCACTGGGGGAAGGCCACACCCACACAGTAGCACTTGGAAAGAGAAAGCACAGCTCCATGGGGCAGTTGTGTAGCCACTGAATAAGAGGTAGACGGACAGAAGGGCCCCATAGAGAGGCAATTCACAATACACACTTGCACATATACAACACATGTAGCACCCTGTCATTCTGCCATTCTGTGCAGACAAGCGTGGGACATTCATACAGTCAACAGCTCTGAGCCCCAGTGAAGGGCAAAAGCTCCAACCAGGCCAAGGGATGTGTGGGTCAGCAAGGCAGGCTCCCCACCTGCAGGATGCCCTTCTACCAGTAAGAAGGAATCTGGTAGAGATCTGGGTTTCCCTTTATCGGATTGCAAATGTAGTCAACAGGAGAGGGACACAGGGATCTGCCATGGACCTGCCACTAGGGATGAGAACAGAATGAGGCTCACAGGCTGGTGACCATCTTCAAGGTTTTCTTCGTGATAAGGTGGCAGATCAGGGACGAGACCTGAGCCAAGGCATGCCCACTAATCCCGGGCGGCAAGGGATTTACCTAACACCACGGCAGCGGAAGGCTCCTAACCAGTATAGGCCTAAGGCTCCCGCTCCAGAGGCCCACATTGACATTCTCCCCCTGCATGAGGCAGGGTCACAGGGGCCCCGAGGTGTTTTATTCTTTATCCTGGCATCTGAGCCTCAGAGGCACCAAGGTCCCTGACCCCTCGTCTTGCCTGCCACCGGGAGAGTCTCTCACTGTTTTATCTGAGGCATTTAAAGTGTCACGGAGCGTCTGGCACTTTGCTAGTGGAGGGTACAGACTTTCTGATGTCCTCAGCAGCCTCTTTTACAAGATCCGCCCCACCCCCACTCTTGCTGGCTGTGACCAGAGCGGGGGGGGGGGGGGCGGGGTGTGGAGAGCTGAAATCTACCTGTGTGGGTCTTGCTCTGCACAGACCTGGGAATTCTGGAAGATGCTGTGTCGTTTGCTATCTACTGCTGGGGCAGAGCAGCCGTGAACACCAATCCTACAAGCTGCCCTCAGCCTTACATGCCCTGATGTTCTCAGCCTTCCCTTCAACCATACTACAGATGAACGTCCCCCCACTCTGCCATTCTGCCGGGCAGATGGCATTTCTTTCTGCCTCACATGTACTGGCTGAAGGGTGGGTCTCCCTGAATTCCTTCCAGCCTCTTCCTCCCCTCCAACCTCACATGGGGTCCTCACTCTGGCCCCTGTCTCCTCAGGAGCTCTCCCTCTGCTTTATTTTTTCCTTTGGCCTTCTCGCTCGGAAATAGCTTCATTTCTCAGAGTTGCTGACCCTTTTCAGACATCCAGACAGCCTACAGCCAGGCCATGGCCTTGTCTTCCTCAGCCATTTCCGCTGGAGAAGAAAAGTGAGAAAGCATCTTGGAATTGGATAGTGTGTCAAGATTTGAAAGGACCCTCCCCCACTACTCATTTCTAGATACAACTGCTAACAGGACCCCCAATGGGAAGATTTGATTATGTCTCCCCCACCATTTTGCAGATATAAAGAAGTAGGTCTACCAGTTGTTCGGATCCAAGTTCCCCTTTCTCCAAGTGGACAGAGTTTCCAGGTGACCCCATCTAAGTGACCCAGGGTTAAGGCAGGCATATGCTGGTGGGTGCCGTGCTTTCTCTCAGACTCACAGCTTTGAGAATGGGAGCGTGTTGGACGCCTTGGTGACAGCCCCAAGATCCCAGGTTTCACTTTCCTTACCATTTTCTTTGCTATCTGACCCTCAAACTTCCCAGACACATCACTGTCCTCCAACTCATATGACAGAAAGAGCTGGCAAGAATTCTTCCCCATACCAAAAGTAGGGGCTTGGTGACAGGAAGTTCCCAACAGGTCAAGGCTGGATCCTTGTTTCTTTGAGACCTGGGATTCCTTTTTATAAATGTCAAGAATGGGAAAGAAAGAGAAGGCTTGGGAACATTTTTCCTCCTCCAGGACACCCTGAGGCTGCCATTGTGTAAAAGGAAGTGAGAGCAAAGACTGCCTCAGCATTGTGATTAGTCTGGGTATGCCCGGTCCTGAGTCCCCAGAGCCACAAAAGACAAATAAGATAGCCAACCACAGGGCCTGTGAGAACTGCTTCCACCAGATGCCATTCTAGGACTTCCCACTCCAAGGGTCCAGTTGGTTTAGATGTGTGTTAGCATGCAAAGGCCGCAGCATATGTGTCGGGGTCATAGGATAATGTTTGGAAATTGGTTTCCTCCTTCCAGCGAGGGTCAGGAATTGAACTCAGGTTGTCGGTTTGAGTGGCTTTGCCTACTGAGCTAACTTCCCCCCATCTCTTTTTTTCTTTCTTTCAACAAATCTTTGTGCTTCAAGCATTCTCTGTAACCCATTTTGAATCTCTTTTCAAAGCTTTTGTGAATCCTGTGACTGTTTTAGGAATTTTCATTTTCTTTTCATTGTTTTTGTTCATTTGAAAAAGTAGCCAGGTGAGGCAGCATAGGTCTACAGTCCTAGTGCTTGGGAGGCTAATGGAAGGAAGATAGCTGTGAGTTCAAAGCTAGCCTGGGCTACATTACAAGTTAAAGACTAGGTTGGGATGCATAGTAAGACCTGTCTGGAAAAAGAAAAGAAAAGAAGGAACAAAGAAATGAAGGAAGAGAAGGGAAAAGAAAGAAAGGGGCAGCATTGGTGGAATGCTTGTCAGGCACATACATTGCTCTAGGTCTAACCCCTAGGTCTGGGGGAAAACAGCTCAACGCTACCAGAGTGTTAGGATGGAGCTAGAGAAGTGACTTAGTCCTGTAAGCATAAGAACACCCATTTGCACCCCAGCACCCATGAAAAATGGTGGGCATGGGGTCAGAGATGGTTCAGTGGTACCAAGCCTAAAGATTCGAGTCTGCTCCAGGTAGCCATATAGTGGAAGGAGAAAGCCAACTCCTGAGGGTTGTTAATTGACAGCCACATGTGCTCTGGGGCATGCACACATAGACACACACAGACAGGCAAGCAGGCAGGCAGACAGACAGATAGGTAGACAGACAGACAGATGAAAGAAAGAAAGAGAGAGAGAGAGAGAGAGAAAGAAAGAAAGAAAGAAAGAAAGAAAGAAAGAAAGAAAGAAAGAAAGAAAGAAAGAAAGAAAGAAAGAAAGCCAGACATGGTGGCACACTTGTAATCCCAGTGCTGGGGAGGCAGAGACAGGGGGATGAGCACAGCTCACTGGCCTGTCACTCAAGCCAGATGGTGAGTTCCAGACTCTGAGAGATCCTGTCTCAAAAAATAAGGGGGAATGGCTGAATAAGACACCTGACATCAACATATGTCCTCTGCACATGTGTGAGTGAAAACACACACACACACACACACTAAACATAGCTCTGACTGCTGTTAAGCTCACAATCCTCTTGCCTCAGCCTCCCTCGTGCTAGGAATATGCGTGGGCGTCAGCATGCCCAGGCCCAGTTTGATTTAGACCAAACCCTTCCTGATCACATGCTGGAAATGGATGAGAGGGGCAGTGAAGGCACAACCAGGAGGCAGCGGCTTGACCCAAGCCCGGCGCTCCGCTTCCGTTCCATGCTCCTGGGGAAGCAAAGCCCAGCAAGTGTTCTGCAGTCATCCGAGGACAAGGCAGACCTGTGATTATGATTTCTGCTGATTTGCCATGAAACACTAATGCAGTGGGCTTTTCATTAAGCCAGATTTGTTCAATCTAAAGATAATCCTTTATTCAGAAAGTGCATCTTTAGATGCTGTTGGGGGAACAGAGATGTTCTTAAAAGAAATTTCTCTTATGAACTAATAGCACTGGTCCATAGTGGTGGTAATGCCTTGGCTTCTCCTGTGTGCGTGTGTCTGTGTGCGTGTGCCTGTGTGCCTGTGTGTGTGTGTGCGTGTGTGTCTCTGTGTGTGTATGTGTGTGCGTGTGTGTGTGTGTGCATGCGTGTGTGTGTGTGTGTGCATGTGTGTGTGTGTGCATGCGTGTGTGTGTGTGTGTGTGTGTAGTCTGCTGTGGGACCTCCAGACTCAGTCTACCCCATTTCCATTCAAATGCAGGGCTGCTCGCTCACACCAGCCCTTTCACCTGGAGTCCTTCCACTGCGTTACCTGACTCCTTGTCATTTGCAGACAATTATCCTCAATAACCAGCCAATTATCCTTAAAGACAATTATACTCTCCCATCAGCAAACGCTGATGTTCTTTTCTTGGGTCTTTTAATGAAGTCGATACTAAGGAGATACTTTATTTACATAAAGTCAAATGGCTCTCCTTTAGAAGGGTTTGGGTTCAATGTCAAAGTTTTAAAATCTCAGCTAGGGGATTGGGCGTAGAGGGCTTTTGGCTAAGGTAGAAAAAGATGGGGCACAGTCTGAGGCTGCTTTAAAAGGTAGGCTGCCCGGGGGAGGTGAACGGATGGCGTGGGGCCTCCCTCTTCACGCTAATGAAATCTAAAAGCAGGGGTGAGCTGGGCTTTAGAAGAGGCATCACTCAGAAGCGCCTGCTTTGACCACAGCTCTCGCCAGCCCCTCCCCCTCCTGGGGACTGCTAATCGCTTCAGGGAGCCAGACTGAAGCGCACTGCTCACCCTCTGCTGCTTTGGAAAACCTTTATCCTAGGTAAGGGCTAACCCAGACTGATAGTGGCATCTGCCAATCAGGGGGCCAAAGGTGCCAGCAGGGCGGGACCTAGCTGTGCAGAAACAGCTCCTTTACAGCTCACAAGGAAGAGCAGGGGGAAAGGCCACCATTTTATCCTGGGCAGATGACCCCTCTCATTGATGCTTTCAGGCCTTGCCTGCACACTGTCTGCGTTTGACTCTGCCTAGGCAAAATAGCAGCGAGAAGCAGGTTCTCTCGAAGTTAGAAGAGGGGAAAAAAGCCCCGAACCACAATACAACCCCGAAGTATACCCCTGCTGTGTTTTTAAAGAGCTGTTTTCTTTCCAAGCTCTACAGCATGGTGGCTCTAATCGGAAATTTCTTTTTAATCATAGCAGGAGTCCCAATTAGCGTGTTGGGTAATCTTTCAAGTAGAGCGGGAGTTCCATGGCCATAGAGAGCAGAGGCAGCATTCTGCAGAAAGCCCTAGAGAAGGAGGTGTTGTGGGCCTGTGCACACATGTGTGTCGATGAGCATGTGGTCTCTGGAGGCTGCTTCCCACTCTCAAGACGAGGTCTCTTGATTCTCAGAGCCCTGTTAGGACCAGAGGGGCTGTGGGGGGGCGGTGCTCTCACAGGGCAGGAACCCCAACCTGGCCCACTCAGGAGCCCATGTGCCACTACCTCGGGGTGTGGGTATGAGCCACCAGGTGCCTCACAGGACAGAGGGCACAGAGTTCTGGGCTGCTCCTGTGCTCTCCATGAGATAAGCCGTCCCCCAGACTCAGCCACCTCCCGGGACCAGCTCTGATCGGGCACTGGCAGTGACCTACTTTCCTTTGTTGTTGTTTTTGGAAGTGCTGATGTCAATGCGGAATTCAGCAGAGTGGCTGAGTGAGAAAAAAGAGGAGGGGGAGGAGTAGAGAGGGGGCAGGGGAGGGATGGGCAAGAGCAGGGAGCAAGTGTCAGATCAAGACTATGGTGACAAGGTCCCTTTAACCACACTAGCTGAAGCTTTCCTGGCCCTACGGGCCTACCCAATCTAGCTGGGACCACTCTGAGTGCTGTGGCTACAGGCTGAGTAAGGAAAGAGCTGCACACGGCTCCCCTTCTCTCTCCATGTCCAGCAAGGGGCAGGAGGTGGTGGCCAAGCAGCATGGCCAACTATGCCATTCCTCTAGGAGACATTTCAGGCCCCTGCCCTTTCCTGGGCGCCTAGACATGCTGTGTCTGCATCCATCTGCCATGACTGCCATCAGAGACAGGCGCCTGGGACTTGGAAGAGGTTCTCCACACATGCTGGCCTGGAGGAAATTGGTCTTTGGGGACACTGAAGGCAGTTTCCTCTGTTTGTGGCTCCTTGGTAACCCACGTGACAGAACTCTGGTGGCAACCCGCCTTCTCTCAGCTCCCATTCTTAGATGCCCCAAGAATGAGGGTAGATGGGATGGTCCCCCGGGGAGTCACGGCCTACCCTTCTGAACTGTAACATGGCCCAGCTTTCCCACTTCGCAGCTGAGGAGAGGAAGCCTTTGCAGAGTTTGACCACTGAGCAGAACCTTTGGTGAGCTGCCTCTGGGCATCTCCCGGGCTGAGCCCTTCCTTCCTGGGGACAAGAAAAACAGTGACAGATCCATGCTTTCATGTAATGGAAAGCTCTTAGTCTCCTGGTTTCACACAGATAATGCATTCCCCTCATTCATGTGGGACTGAGGACCAGGCAAGGTTAAAGTCTCCTGCTCACCCTTGGACCCTTCAGCCCCCAAACAAGCATGGCAATGATTAAAATAATTTTTTGCTTCTCCATAAGCTCATACAGTTTTCAGATCCAGAGGAGACAAAGCCCTCCTGTGCTGAAATTAGACCCCGAAAAATAGGTTACCTGGCAATTACTTGTTTCTAAGTGGAGCGTGGTGTAGTGGTGGGAGCATCAGGGCTGTGTCTTCCCCCCAACTTACTGTCTCTGAACCCCTGAGTCCCTGGGCTCCTTGCCAGGATGATAATTCTCCCATCACCCTCCCTCCGGTGGGCCGGTGGAAGGCGGAATGAATCAGCGAGCTGAAGAGGCCAGAGTCTCAATGCCATGTAAGTACACATCGTCACAGCCACCTCTCGAGTCTGCACGGAGCTGATTTATTTACCTCCCGTGCAAGAGACAACAATCATCATATTTACACTTCATGCCACAGTCTCCCGCGCTGCACCTCGGGCCCCCCTCCTTCTCCATTGCAGGCTGCTTTCCCAGTGAAGATGCAGCCCCCTCAGCCTCTCCGTGGCCTTCTATCCCATCGGTCTGTACACAGGGGCAGGCTGCAGCCTCTCCTCAGGGAGGGCGAGGAAATGAGTTCCATAGGTAAAAGGCTTCCTTGGAAATCAGACGATGCTGGTAATTAAGAAGCGAAGCAGAGGTGCGTGAAAGGTAAATGGATGTTATTTAAATGTTGCGTCACTTCAAGAGTGCCCTGGTGCTTGAGTTCCTAGTTACCATGCAGGGCTGTGGACGGGTGGCAATTAAGCTGGTACAGGTAGGGCTCGCCCGCTGAGCTGGGGGAGAGTGGGGACATGCCTTCCAGTCATTGCAGCTGGGCGGCTCTGGATGCCCCCGCTTCTCTCCTGGCATTTGCAGCAGTGTTCAGGGCTTGTTACTCTTACACAGAAAAAAAAAAATGTTGGAAGAAATATAAGAAAAAAAAGGAAAGGTGGGGTGGGGGGGAACAAGAAGGCCAGAAAAGTTGATGTTAGGTTTGGATCTGCTCCTCAGGCACCCATACCTGGTTGAGAGAATCCATGACAGCCCACGTGTATGACACTGTGACCACAGGGTCCAGCACAAGAGCTCGGGGAGCTGTCTCCTGCCGGGGGGACAGGTTGAATGGATCATCTGTCCTCAGAGCACAACCCAGGGACTGATTCTCCAGTACTGATGTGTGAGGGAGATGCCAACAGAGGCCCCCTAAAGAATGATGTCTCTATTTCCATGCTAATCCTGCGGCCTCGCCAGAGCAGCAGCTTCAGCTGAAAAGCAGGCAGGCTCCCGGGGCAATGCTGTTCTCCAGCGTGTGGGCAGCAGAGGCTGGCGGGGTCATTGCCGCTCCCCCCGCGTGGCCGGTCTCCAGACCCTCCCGACTTGATCCTCGGCTCCTGGAGGACAGTGTCGGCACACGCCTCTGAAGGCGTGGCACCGCCAGCTCGCCAGCTTCTCTCCCTGTGCTTTCAAGATCAAAACACCAAACTTGTTAGTGAAAAACTTTGTTTCGGGAACAATAGCCACTAAGGAGCAGAATGTGGTGCCAACTCTCATGAAAGTGTCTTTCAACATGAAGACTCCCTGCCAGTGACAATGGGCACTTGGCTGCCGCAGATCAGAGTGGAGGAAAGCAGACGACAACATCTGTGTCCAGGTCAAAACGTATTAGATTCACGGCTGGCGGAATATGGCCAAGAGCTGTGGGTTGCGCGCCTCCTTCCCTTCCTGCCTCTGTCTTTGGAAGGTGGTTTTTGGAACTGTCCTTGATGATGTGCCTTTTCCATGTAGGACCTGGGTCCTGTGCTGATGGCCTTGCGTTCCCTTGTGCTGCTGCTGAGATGTCATTAAGTGATAGAAACCCAGATGCTGAGCACACAATGCATTGTACCAGCCGGGAAAGCAAGCCAAGAGCAGGAGGCATTTGAGGGAAAAGAAGGGTTAGGACTGAGTGATGAGATGATGATTCTATCTGGAGGCAGAGACCCAACACCAGCAAACACAATGGATGCCCCTTGCCGACCCAGCCACAGAGAATTCAAGATGGCAGAAGCTGTAAGAGTTTTCTATGGCTGTCCAGATAATGGCAACAAGTAGAGTTTACAAAATGAGTCACAGAAATCCATGCTCTTGAGATGTTAAGCCCAAGATGCAAAAGGGCCTCAGCCACAAACTCAGCTGTCCGGCTTTCATCACTCACCCCAAGCTTGGAAAGTAGATTTGAAGCTACATGGCCAAGGGTTGTAGACTCTGCCAACCAAAACCCAAGGTTTAAACCAAGGCAGAAGCCGCAGCTCCAGCTAAGGCCCAGGCTTCAGCCCCAGCTCAGGCCCCAAAGGTGTCCAGGCTCCTATGAAGGCCCCATAGGAAAGGCTTCTGCCAATGTGAAGACAGATGGACCGGTGTGACACACCCACCCACACACTATTCACAGATGACCAGTGTCCTATGCTGTTTTACAAAGAAACCTGAGGCAAGACTTATTTAAAAAATTAAAACAAAGCAAAACTCCAAGAGAGGGTTAGAGAGATGGCCCAGCACTTAAGTGTGTTTGCTGATCTTCCAGAGGACCCAAGTTCTATTCCCAGCACCCTGCCCTTTATCCTGACTCCTGCAGGACTGCAGACAACCTGTGGCCTGTGAAGCCTCTGCTTATACCTCACCTTCTACGTTGCCGTTCTCCCCTGTTCTATAAAGAACACTTGTCAAGAAAAGCACAGCACACCTTAAATCAAGATGACCTTGTCTTAAGATGTTTAACATAATTCCATCTAAAAAGACCGAATTTTTTCACATAAGTTCACCTCACAGGTTCCAGACATATTTTGAGGAGCCACCATCCAGCTCACTGTGGGACAGGGCCACCTGGAGCTTTCCCTCCAGCACAAAGGGTGGATCTGCCTTCCTTCCAGTTCCCTGCCTAGCAGTGGGGTCTTCCCAGTGGTCCTTAGAGACCCCTATGATTTTGGATCTGCAAAGCCAGGCCACATCTTCCAAAACCATTCTGCTGTTTCAGAGTGTTACCCTGAGGTTCTTTTCTCGGAGCTGGTTTCTAGAGAGGCAGGTCACAGCAGGGCACGGTGCCCACAAGACATCCTGGGGAGGAGGGAACCAAAGGCAAGTGCCAACCAGCCACTCAGACCGAGAACGCAGCTCCTCACCTAAAACTGGTGCTCACAGGACCATGCAAAGCTCTACAAATGTTCCACTGTCTTTATTTCTTTTTCTCTTCTCCCTCTTCCTTCTCCTTTTTCTTCTTCTGAGATATAGCCCAGGCTGGCCTTACACTCACTATGTAACTGAAGATGTCTTTGAACTTCTTCTCATCCTTATTCCCTATCTCTCTCTCTCTCTCTCGGTGTTTTGAGACAGGCTTTCTCTGTGTAGCCTCGGCTATCTTGGACTCGCTTTATAGACCAGGCTAGCCTTGAATTCACAGAGATCTGCCTGCCTCTGCCTCCCTGAGTGCTGGGATTATAGGAGTGTGCCACTGCGCCCAGCCTGATCCTCTTTCTTACCTCCACATCAGAGGCCTGGGGTAGGTGGGTACCACCACACCCCAACTTGATTTGGTATCAGAAATCAAGCTCCAGACTTCATGCATCTGAGGTAAGCATGCTATCGAGTTGGCTATAATCCTAGCCTTTCTTTCTTTCTTTGAGACAATGTCTTGATATAGGGCATGTTAGCCTCAAACTCAGACTCTTCCTGCTTCAGCCTCCTAAGTACTAGGATTGTGTGTGTGCCACCATGTCTGGCTTCTAGCCTTGCCTATTTTTTTTTTCAAGGCAGAGTTTCTCTCTGTGTAGACTTGTCTATCCTGGAACTTGCTCTGTAGACCAGGTTGACCTCCAATTCATAGAGATCCACCTGCCTCTGCCTCCTGAGTGCTAGGATTAAAGGCATGTGCCACCACTGCTCAGCCAAAATAGCAGTTCGTACTTTTTTGTCTTAAATTGAAAGTGTTACCTTTTTTACTTGTTTTGTTTTGTTTTGGTTTTTTGAGACAGGGTTTCTCTGTGTAGCCTGGCTGCCCTGCAACTTAATCTGCAGACCAGGATCCAACTCACAGAGATCTCTGGCTTTTTTTTTTAATGGATAGCCAGTCTACTCTAAAGCAACCTACTAAGGCAGGTATGGTTACACATACCCATAATCCCAGAACTTCAGAGACTAAGGAGGAATTCAAAGCCAGCCTGGACTATATAACAAGACATTCTCGCTCTCCTCTCACCCCACCCCCCAACCACCCATTATGTCCTTGGCTGCTTCTGATCATCAGAAAGCCACTCTCTTTGGCTGAGTCAGAACCAGCCTAACTGCAGCACTGTCCACCCACTGTCCCAGAGCAAGGCCATTGCTGTCCCAGATTTGCCTTTGGGGGCCCTTGAAATGAAAGTCACCAGCAGGCTCCAGAAGCTGCCTCATGCTAATCAGTTGAGGTTGTGAAAATAGCCCTGCAGTGGTTCATGGAGCTGCAGCTGGGCCAGATCCACCAAGGGGTGTCTTGTCCTCTGGAGCAGAGTGAACTGTCATCAGTGCTTTTTTCTTTCTTTCTTTTTTGGAACGTACCCTGCTTTAGGCTCATGTTGTGTCTTACTTCTAATCTTTGCAATAGGCTACAAGGCAAGCAGAAATACCATCCCTGTCTTGCCCTCAGGTAAATTCTACAGTTAGGCAAGGTGAGGGATTTGGACACACGCTTGTCTGGCCAGAGGATTCTCGCTCTACTTCTGCTGGGCCACCTCCCTGCCCTGCACAGGAGTGACCCACCTCCTATGCCTATGCTCCCCTAGGAAGCAGGGAGAAGATGGATGTCCTCAAAGCAGGGTGAGGATGAAGTGGAAGCCAGCCTCATATCTAAACTAAGCAATGCTTTATTTCCATTTCCCTGAACATATACTTCAGTTACACTTAAAAAAAAAATAAAACAACCTACACAACTGGTTCTTGAGAAATGTCAAGTATTACATTTCAGTACACACGTATGGAACAAGCAAAACGCTGAACATCCCCAAACAGATACAAACCTTTATCAAAGTCTCTTCCAGAGGCACATAGCTGGGTTTGAAAAGAGCAACTCATGTTTCCACCCAGCTGATTTCTTCTCATGTAGAGCTGACTTCCAAAGACTGCTTGCCAGAGGAGAAAATATAGTAGTCATCCCTCTATGGGAGGCAGGGTCTGTTTGTGGATGCAGCCCAGGTGGTGGAGTTCCTACTTGGCAAGTGTGAGGTCCTCGGCTCCACATCTAGCCCCCTACAACAGGGCATCGTGGTGCATGGGAGGTAGAGGCAGGAGGACATGTTCCAGGCCAGCTGGGTGGTGGTGGGCACACCATTCATCCCAGCACTCGGGAGGCAGAAACAGACGGATCTCTGAGTTCGAGGCCAGTCTCCTCTACAGAGCGAGTGCCAGGACAGCCAGGGCTACACAGAGAAACCCTGTCTCAGAAAAACAAAACAAACCACCACCACCAACGACAACAAAAACTCCTGGGAGAGAATTCAAGGCCATCTTGGGCCGCAAAACAAACAAAAGCAGAAGATGGGGGCATCAAACTGTGGGCAGCATCGAGTCCAGACATATTTTACTTTGTCACATAGATACCTACCTGCTATAAAAATCAGATTCATCCAGGCCTGGCGGTGCACACATTTAGTCTCAGCACTTGCAGAGCACAGATAGGCAGATCTCTAAGAATTTGATGCCACCATGGTCTACAAAGTGAGTTCCAGGACAGCAAGACTACACAGAGAAACCCTGCCTCTCAATCAATCAGTCAATCAATCAATCAAAGATTCAGTCCATCATGGGCTGGAGTGATGGCTCAGTAGTCAAAAGTGCCGGTCTTCCAGAGGACCTAGGTTTTATTCGCAACACCCACATGCTGGATCACAACCATCTGTAACTCTAGTTCCATGGGACATGACAACTTCTGGTCTCTTTGGACAGCAGACATGCATGTGGCACACTGGCAAATACCCACATTCATTAAAATAATGACGATTTAAAAATCAGATCCATAAACAAAGCACAGAAAGAGAGTAGATAATGAAACAATCATAAGAATATTCTAAAAGCCGTCTGAATGTGGCTGGTCTCTCTCCCACGGGCTGCACGCTCCTTGTATGATCCGGTGCCTTGGTGATGAGAAGAAGCAGGTGACATTAGGCAATACTGACCCTGGTCCCTGGGAAGCCATTCTTAGTGACGTGATTAGTCCTCACAATGTCCCCTTCCATCTTGCCAGCTGTCCGTGCTGCAGTGCTGACCACCCACTTGGTGAGCCGCCACTGGGCTGCCCTAGCGCCTGCATTCAAGTACTCCTCAGGCCGCATGCAACTGACACTTGCATGCGATTTCTGGAATTTGTCATTTGATATTTTCAGATTCCAGTTGACCTTGGGCAACTGCACAGAGGGCAGACCTGCAGGGAAAGGGGTACGACTGTGACTATGTGTCCTGCATGACGACACAATGTTTCTGTGCAGTCTCCTTACAAATCGTGCTTCCATCCTTGGAGGTAGACGAACAGGTGCACCCCCTCAGTTCAGGATGGCAGAAGATGGAGTGGGTGCCACGGACTAAGGCAGGGAACTCACTCATAGCGTCTTTCTCCTGAACACCCTCCTAATAGAGTTCCCTCTGACTGACCAATTCAGTTTCAGGCTTGAAAAGAAATGGCCACTCAGCGTGGGGATGTAGCTTGGTTAGTATAAGGACTCACCAAGCATGAACGAAGCTCTGGCTTTGCTCCTCAGCACCAGCCGGCTCTTCAGCACTGGCTCGAGCCCGGTGTCGGTATGCACCTGTCTGTAGTACCGTGCAGGCCGGTGCAGAGGTGTAGCTGTAGGAGAAAGGGCACTGAACTTTACTCTGCAGTCACGTTGCTACTAAGTCAATACTTTGGGGATTGTTCCACTCGGCCATTAGACACCAGTGGCTCTGCCAAACAATTGCCAATGGGCCTTCAGGTCTGAAAGAACTCATCCTTTCTTGGGAGGATTGGTCCAGTCCTTGCCTTATGCAAAAAGTCCAGGGCATCAGGTCAGTGTCAGCTCAGAGGCAAGTGCTGGCCTACACAACCCCAAACCCTATAGGACACACAAAAACGATCATGCTTTAAACCAAGCTCTGTTAAGGGGCTGGAGAGATGGCTCAGTAGTTCAGAGCACTGGCTGCTCTTCCTGATGACCCAGGTTCAATTCCCAGCACCCACAAGGTGGCTCAGGACTCCAGTCCTACAGCGGATCTGCTGCCCTCTTCTGGCCTCTTCAGGCACCAGGAACACATGTAGTACAGGCAAAATGGTCACATATAAAAAAAATCTTTTTTTTTAGTTCTGTTGGGGTGTGATGGCTCCTGCCAGTGATGATCTCAGCACTTGGATGGCTGAGGCAGGGGGATCATTTTATGTTTGAGCCGAGCCTGGGTTATAGAATGAGACGATGTCATAAAAAGAAAAAACCAACTCTATTGGTTTAATCATTCCTAGCCAGAGGGAGCTGGCTGTTGCAACAATGCATCCCAGAGCTCTGCTTTCCCTCTGGCCTGGAGAGGCCGCCCTGGAAAGGAATTCTCCATAGACCACATTTCTATTTTGGGGACCACTCTGCTCTTGCACATGGAAAAATGGAGAGTTGAGGTTTACATGGTCATTTTTTTTTGTTACAGTAATGAAAGCTTTGAAATGATCACAAAAGGAAAATAGGAAAATATGTCTCCTAAAAAGAGCCGAGGCAAATTATTATAGCAACCGAATCCTAAAAGGAATTTTCAAGTAAAAAAAATATGGCTCATGCGAAGTTGTTATGGCAACTGACATTTAAAAGTAACTGGATTTGGGCAAGTTTCTTTCTCCACCCTCTCTGCAAAGTCTTGCAGGAACTTCATGCTAAAATTATGCTTTAATTTTAATTAGCCAAATAGGTCATAAATATAGCTTATTCCCAAATCCTTAGAATTTCTACCCTGCAAGGAGCTGATCTACTAATGAGAAAATATTTCCACAAAAACCCACTTACCATTAAGAACCCCTATCTAATATTTTTCTACTATAGTTTATCAATTTAAACACATTGCATAATGTGGCAGTCCGTAGCATTCCATTAAAATGATAAATAGTAAGAGGGGGTGCGGGGGGGCAGGAGATTAAACATATCCAAAGCAGTGCAGCTATATTTAAATAACTCAAAACATTGTGGAAGAAAACACACTGTTCCCATTCGCAGATACAGTCTAGACTCAGAGCAGCATCTCCTTGACTGTAAGGGTATAATAGGACAGAAGAAGGGGGGGCAATAAGAAATGACAGGCAACTTCAGAAGAAATAAAATTTCTATTAGGCTTTGTTATAAGATTACATCAAAGCAGTTCATATGTTTTAATCTGGGGAGAGAAAAAGCAACTACTTGGGGTTTGTGCCTGGGGGCCGCCTCTGTGTACTGAACCAGACAGTTTGCATAATGAACAATTTTCATTCAATCAGGATCTCGGCAGAGATAGCTCCCACTCAAAGGAACCCAGCCCAGGCTCATAGTTTTTATCTCCCGGCTCCACCTGCTGGAGAAACGGCGTATTACAGGGAGAAAAGGCAGCGGGGCAGCATTGTTGTTGCGGTTGGTTCTAAACACAGGTACCTAAGTTACCGCCCTGGCTTTAAGCAGCTCCGCCCCAGGCTGAAGGGGCGCTGTAGGACACCAGCGTGGATTGCCCTTAGCGACTCCTGGACTCCTTTCGCGGGCAAGGATGATCCTAGCGGATGGTGGCATGGACATCTATGCCCTTCCCACTGCTTCCCCGAATCAGGGGCTTTAGGGGTGTGCACACCGAGGACTGAAGTTTGCCCCCGATGACCAGACGACAAGGCCACTGTTTTAAAACACCAAATGTGTTTCCTACTTGGTTGGTCAATTTTTCAAGTTCCCCGGCGATGTGTGGCTTCATAAGACAGGGGAGGAGGAACGGGGGCAGGGGGTTGCACTCAAAATGAAATTGCATTTTCATGAACAGTGGCAAACTTAAAGGCTGAACCAGTCGTTTTGGAAAACTGGCACAGAGGACATTGGCTTGAGGAAGGAACGTCCAGGGCGAGCCAGCTCCAAGACCCGGGGCTGAGGCCTAATCCGCCTTTATCCGGGCTGCGGCTGCCGCCCAGGCCCGCCGGAGCCGCGCTCAGCTCCGCTGCACCTGGCTCTGCCCCAGCTCGGCCGCGCGGGGCTCTCCCGTGGGGAGGCCGCGCCGGGAGGGGCAGCCACAGCAAGCCTCGAGAAAGTGTTTGCGCAAACCTGGGATGATCATTTAAATGTTTAAAATATGCACATGGTAATTCAAAACTAATTACCCTGCGCACATTTGCAACATTTATGCCATCATCTCGGATCCTGCCTACTGATTGTGCGCCGCAGCTTCACCCCGGTGCTTCTATAAACTGCTTCAGTGATTTTAACTTCGAGGCTAAATCGGGCAGCCGCAGGCGCTGCTGCCTCCTGCCCCGGGTTGCTGGAGACCCCCTTCCCTGACTCCCAGGCGAGGAGGTCGCCCCATCTCCCCGGAGGGCTATTTGTCATGGTCTTGTAGTTCTGGCTGCCCAATCATTGTTCTTATTGCTGTTCATAATTGTCATCTCCATTACTTAATTCAGGTTAAAACGATCTCTTTCCCTCCCGATTCTTGCTTTCTCTCCTCGTTCCCACTTCCTCTTCCTCAGCCTGTGGACCCCGTTTCCCTGCTGGTCCGTGGGGGGGGGGAGGGGAAGCTCTCCTGATAATCCCACCCTCTGGGTTACTTCTTCCTCTGGGAGCAAATGTGATGTGTTCGCAAGGTGCTCGTGCCTGAAGAGGGAGAGGTAGACCAACGCGGGCACACCATCTCGGAGACAGCACGTGCTGTGCCGCCCAGGCACACGCATGCACACACGAGAAGACGTGCACATGCGCTTTACACTGCAAACCCTGTGTGCAGACTAATTAGGCTTCGGCAGTTCCTGAAGCAAATTCATTTTCCCCTTTTCCAGAATAAAATGAGTTCTCTTCCTTTGGGGGTGCTAAACCAGCATGCCAGTGGCTAGATGCCTGAGATGGGTGATGTGGCCGACACCATTTCGACTGCCCGAGTCTATGGGCAGAAGCTGACCTCCGGTTGGGGAACTGCACAATTCTGGGATCAAGAAATGAGCACTGGTTTATAGGTACATTCCCAGAAATAGACAGATGAGGGCTGTCTCCTTATTAGCACTTTGAAGATGCCCGTGGTGGGTTTTAGACAGTTAGGAATATAAAAGTGGGTTGGATTCCCACAGTCAGCTGAAGTTTGACAGAGTGATATTACCGGGTTTAACTAGAGCCATTAAGAGACTCTTCATTATCCCACACCACTGCCACCAAAGTTAGCACATGAGCCATAATGCAAGAGAATTTTCATTCCATCAACAAGAGAGGGAGCCAGTCTATCTCTGTCCAAAGGAAATGAGCAGCCCAGCATGAAGCTTGTGAGGAATTGAGTGTACAACACTCCAATAACATCCTCTGCAGGATTTCCTCTGCGATTTAGTTGGTAGAGCGGAGGCAACTGCACAGGAGCCTGGGTACCTGGCATGCGCGAATACCAGCAACCAGAAGACCAATTCATGACAAAGGCTGCTCCTAGAGACCTGCATTCCACAGGGCTTAAGTGTTAAGCCCCAAAGAAATCAAGGTCTAGGCCATTCTGCGGGTGCTCAGCAATCTCATTTATTATTTCTCCACAAACACCCACTTCTCGATCTCGCCGGTGTCAAGTGCACCCGCCCTGCGATCTCCTGGTTTGAAAGGGCTTCTCTCCTGCCAGCGCCTGCTTTGCATCTTCACAATGACAGCTGGGAAACTGCAAGACTCCCTCCACTGGACTCTCCTCAGACCATGGACTTACTCTCCGTGGAATTACTTGTTTATCAAATGTGTTCTGTTGCTGAGCTTTCTCCTCTTGGATTAAAGCCGAGAGAAGAGATCAAATTTTCTATTGCCTTTAAATTTCTGGTAGCATTCTCACATGAGAGACACCCAGGTTAGATATACTGACGGATCTGGTAGTTCTGTAGCTGGAGTTAGATGACCCAGCAACAACACCCCACCCCCACCCCTCCTTCAGATGTTCCTGGCATCTTATAACTCGCCCAAAGCCAGATTTATTGCTCCTGCTGTAAAGTGTATCTTCTCTAAGCCTCACTTAAAAGCTACCACTTGGCAGAAGATCAAGTTAGAAGTGCAGGATGGCAGGTGACGGTGAGGGCAGGGAGGGATAAGGCGGGCGGAGCAAATAATTGAAGCTCCGAGAGTTACCAGCTCAATATTTAACCTAACTGGTAATTTGCTGTGACGATTATGTCACGAATGGAACACTACTACCATGCAAGAATGTCGCTCTCTAATTAAGAGGGCCCTGCCTTTCCTAGCCGCCCGCATTTTAATAACACACGGGATGAGTCTTGGCTCTGGGAGCTAAAGGTTCCATTAGGAGCACGTGCAGCATATGGCTGTGCACACAGGCCGTGAGCGTTGCTGCCGGTTAAGCCTGCTAACACCTTCAATTCGCCCTCAGACAGAGCCCGGAGAGCGTGGCTCAGGCCCTCACACCAGGAGCTCCATTTGACTGACAGGCATCTTCCCAGAAAGCTTGTGCGTGCTTACACTGCAAATGGACCTGCTTTCCAACAGCCGGGCTTCCAACCAGCGAGGCTTGGCATGGGTCTGATCCTTCAAGAGTAACTTTAATAAGGATTTTCACCAAAAGAAAAGTCCACGGGAACAAATCTCTTAAGAGTGTGAGACAGGAATAGGAACGCAAGCTAACATCCCAACAGCCAGGCTAACTCGGACATAAGACAAAAGGATATTAATATTCACTATGACGCCATCTTCTAAATTGATGGGACTCTTGAAACATGGCTAAGCTTGGCAAACAGTGTTTCTTCTCTTTTTCCTTTTCATAATTAGTGGCTCATTTATGGAAGGCTTGCTGCTTGGAGAGCCCATTAGAAGAGAACTCGTTTATGGAGATGTATCTTATAAAACTACTCAGATTTTAAATAAACAGCGCAGGAGGTCAGTGGTAGACGTGGTGGGAGAGCGCTACGGCAGCGCCTCCTCCATCTGCAGAAGGCTAGCCCAAACCTACTTGTGAGGGAGGTCAGCCTCCTCGGGCAAGCCCAAAAGCCTCGGAAATTTCAGGCCAATAGAAATGACCTCTGCACCAGAGCTGACTGAAGATATAAATAAACCTCATCGGGAGCAGCAGTGTCAATGGTGAGGGGGGCAGAGTTCTGCTGGAGTTTCATTTTTTAAAGTCTGGTTGCTCTGGACCCACCTCAGGGCAGGGCGCGAGAACAGAGCCGCCCGCTCCCCGCAGGGAGCGCTCCTATTTTCACAGGCACCAGCCCGTCGGTTACCTAACCACCGAAAGGAAGCTGCACCGCACACAAGTTAAATATAGGCTGGGTTATCTGCATTTTACAAGCTCCAAGCGAGCTATCTGAAGAAGCTGTCATTTTTAATGACGGCACAAACTTCCAATTACCAACCAGGCAATCCACTAGGGAGCAGGTAGTTTTGGAAGAATGGCGAACCATTATTAAAAGTTTACAAAATCACTTTTGAGTTGACTATAAATATTTCACGAGAGGCAGGTGGGATTCGGTTTTCCGGGTGGTTTACTGAGGCTACAACAAATACAGCATTTTCTTGAGAATTACACATTCTGAGATTTATCAACAGCTGAGGAGTTGCGGGAGTTGCAAGGCCACACTCTGAAGAGCCTGGTAACCCAGAAAGCATGGAAATGGCCAGGTGGTTGGATGGTTCCAAGTCTCAAATATACTCCCAAGGTGAATGCCAAGTCACAAGCTCGAATGACGAGTTACCAGGGACCTGGGGATAGTTAATATAAATAAGGACCACTCAGACCACCCACGCACAAGTGTTCCTCACACAGGGACCATTTACCTTCAACACCTTCTCCCCCAGCATGGCATACACTTCTCCATGTAGCCTCAGATCATGACTATAGCTTATGCTAAACTCTCCACCCCCCCACGCAGTCTTTGTTGAAGATGCCAGTCTCCAGGGAATTTGGATTTTTCTGTGATGACTTTGGAGTCCTGCTCCAAACTGACCCAGGTTTTTGGGAACAAGCTCTTTTGATTTAGCTGACGGTGCTGCGCAGAAAACCGGTGCAAATTTGAGGCCAGGGAAGGCATCACAGCAAGAAGCTGCCTCAAAACCAAAAGCAGGCATCTTGATCTAAATCTTCCCAGGTGTGAAGCTCTGCGGTACAGCAGATGCGCGCCATGTGAGGCCTTGGGCTTGATCCCTAGGATCCAAGACACCGAACCATCCTTCACTCCACTACCTAATCACAACCACTATCACAAATATAACTAGGAGATTGAAGAATCTCTAACAGCTTTAGAGAAAATAATGAGGTTGATTGTAAAGCAGGTCAAATGTGTTCTTGGGAGGCCGTTTTTCCCACAATGGCAGAAAAGTCGGGTTTAGGCCTCTGTGGCTTCATCCTGTGTCTGAGAGCTAAGTGCAATGAAATCACGGATGGCTATCCTCCTGCACTCCTCTATCTACCTGTCCCGAGCATTTCCTGCCAGCCTTGGTTGGGCCACAGGCCTACGCTTAGCATTGGACCAGGCAACAGAGACCCTCACAGAACCTCGAAGCACCTGAATGTACTTTCGTGGCTGCAAAGCACTGTTTGGCCCAGCAGAACCCAGGCTTATGCTAACGAGCCAAAAAGTAGAAGCAGCTGGCAAGAGTGATTCAGCCCCATAAATTTACACATCCACACAGCCAAACCCACTTGAAGTGCTGCAGATCCGCTTTTATTGAAATAGAAAAGATGGCTATTCTGGAGCGCTAAGTGTTAGAGAAGGGCACAGAGGGGATAATCTCATGCTGTCCTTTATGTGGCACTAGGGAGATGACCCAGGCCCTCTACTTCCAAGCCACATCCACAACCTCTACATATGCACACACGTGTGCTGGCATGAATAAGCCTCATGCACAGGCACACTTGGTGCCTGGCTGGTGCACTGTTTGGGGAGGCGGAGTCTTGAGGGAGCATGTCACTGGGTGTGGGCTTTGAGGGTTGGTAGCTTTGCTCCACTTCCACGGTTTCCTTCCTGTGTCCGGCTGAGGCGTGGATCTTCGTTTCCTGCTGCCATGGTTTCCCTGCCATTATGGACATCTGGCCCTCTGGAACCATAAGCCAAGGCAAACTCTAAGCTTTTGGTCACGGTGCTGTATCACAGCAATGGAGGAGTACAAATAGAAAAGGGGCAGCCAGCTAAGCAAGTGGTTGTCACTGGTTGTTTGGGATTATAGGTGATTTCGGTTATTTCATTTTATTTATTCATTTATTTATGTGGTACTGGGAATTACACCACTTTATCGCTGACATATGTCTCAGCCCTCTGTGTATCATCGATTTATTTAAGACAAGGTCTCATTAAGTCACCCAGATTGGTCTGAGCTTGCAATTCTCCTGCCTCTGCCTCAAGGATATAGGATCCCTGGGGTAGCTGGTTTTGTTTTTCCCTTATCTTTCCACAGTGGATGTGGATTACTCGTGTATAAAGATCTGATGGCCTGACTGTCCCTTTAACGAACACCGACATTTGGCGCCGGCTTAAGAACAAACTGACTTGGCAAAGCAGTCTCCCCCCAACCCTTGGACAAATACTTAAATACTAAAGTGTCCTCTCAGAGCACAGTGACCCTTTAACACATTGTGGAGACTCCCAACCATAACACTATTTCATCGCTGCTTCATAACTCTCAATACCTGGTCTTAGCCGACCCCTGTGAAAGGGCCTTTAGACCCTGTTGTAAGTGATAATATTTACTATTAATTATCTTTTAGTAAATCTTGCTGTTAATCCTGAACAGCTGTATAACCAAATCACCACACAGAGCCTGGGTTTATTTAGTTAACCTAGAATACAATGCTGGGCAAGAGCCACTCCCTCCTTAACCTCCGAGCCCTCATAGTTAGATTTCCCACATTGTACTTGCTTTTTGTGAGCTATTATGTCCCAGTCCCTCTCCACCTTGTTCCACGACCTCTCTTCCAGCTCTGCCTTCAGGCTCTCCTCGCCCTTTCTCCTCCCACTCATTTCCCCGGCCTCTGGCTCCTCCCCTGCTTAACAATGTATCTAGTTGCTTTATTTTGGCCTGTTTACAGAGTTGAGACAGGATGTTTAGAATAAGTATCACAGTACAATATCCACAGGGGCGGGCAGAAATCTGCATTTGAACGAACAAGGGTAAGGCGTATACATTTCAAAGGAACATTATACCAACAAGACCCCAAGGCGATCATGACCCACAGGTTGAGAACTGTCTTAGAGAAAAGCAATTATTTCCAAACACACAAGCCTGTCTTTGAGATGAGGAAACAATCCAACAGGAAAGGTGGCCCTTGTGACAGGTTAAGAGGAAGAGGCTGAGGGCCCAGTTTCTTTTTCTGCAAATAAATCCTTGGTAGTCGGATCACTAAAAAAACACAAGTCAATACAAGCCTTTAGACACGGGGCTGCCAAACTTCACTTTTCGACAGTATATTAATTATGTAGTCAATAGCCATGGGTTTCATTAGTGTATTAAATACCACGATCAATATTATTTATACTTTTCGAAGACAGGCCACTCAGGAAAAAAATGGTGGGGGAGAGACGGAGAGCAATTTGACCCTATGGTTCAAAAAAATCCGAATAGCACACTAGAGATTAGCAAGGCTTTAATGGAAGGCATAAAACACTGGAAACACAGACAGAAATCAGATCATCGCCTTCTCTTCCCTGCCTCCTTTACAATGAGACTGGAGGGAATTCAGGAACCATTTAAGATAAAGGCAAAATGATTAGAGCCCCACCCCCACCTCATGCTGGCGTCATGGTGGATTATTGCAAAATTAGCATTGATTTCTAAGTGACAGATGAGAATGAGAACTCAAACAGCCTTTCGAGGTAAACTGTGTCCAGGAGAATTCTGAGAACCACGGGCCTGAATCTGCTTAGGCAGTCCTTCGGGACCTGAATCTCTCACAGGCGCTAACAGTGGAACCAATTTCTGAGGCGGCCCTGCTGGTGATCTGATTTTTTAGTAGGGAAATCTGTTAAACATGGTCCCAGGAGGGAGCCCATCCCTTCCAATCCCACGGGTCTCCACGCACAGCTGAGCAGCTGGGCTAGCCCGAAGCGGCCGGAGATAAAGCGCAGGGAGACTGGTTGAGCGGCCTCAGACCGCGTGCTGCTGCCCAGCGCTCCCGCACGGGGAGAGGAGGCTGGCTGCTGCACGGAGAGCCGGATCACCACCTCCAACCCGCAGTTTGTCAATCGCGGACAGCACCGAAGACTGATTTTCTAGTCAAAGCTTTATAAGCAAGGCCAGATAGAGCCTCTGTAAAAACTGCCCAGGCTTCAGCAGGAGAATCAAGTGCAGCTCAATTCCTGTCTCCTGAGATTGGGAAAGGGAAAGGCAGGCTGTCTCTGACACCAGTGAGCCTCAATCGAAGTCCTCAGTTCTCAGCAAGGGCGAGCGAGCCATTTGCCTAGGGCTGCCTAGTTCCTTCGAAAAGAACACAATTAAGAGCCAGGGATACAGCGCAGGGCTGTGATGTCAGCGGTTGGAAGACTGAAACAGGAGGATCATGACTTCAAGGTCAGCTTGGGCTACACAGTAAGCTGGAAGATACCCACTTTAAGACTCTGCCCAACAAAACAGAGCGAACAAGCCAGGCATGATGGCAGATGCCTGTGTTTCTAGTGCTCGAGTAAAGAAAGGAGGCTCAAGCCTGAGGCTGTGGACTCAGGGAAGCCGGTATCGCAAAAACCAGCATAGCTAAGACAGGGTGTGGCGGCTAATCGCGCCAATCTAAAATCCATAGAACTGGATTTAAAATAACCTTAGAGACTGGTCTGTGAGACTAATTAAGGAAAGACCCACCCTGAGTATGGATGGCCCAGGGTCCAGACTGAATAAAAGAGCGGGGGTAAAGCTTAGCAGGTGGTGTTTCCGGATCTCCAGGACCCTCATTAAAAAGCACTGGGGTGTGGACACAGGAGATGCCTGGTGTTTGCTGGCCAGCCAGCCTTGCTCCAACACCGAGCGCCAGGCCAGCTGGAGGACCCGTTGCCACACCACACCTGCCCTCACACCACACCTGCCCTCACACACACGTGGAAAGAGTGAAGCACAGCACGCACCACCGCCTCTTCCTCACCACAGACGCGGTGTGACTGGCTGTGTTGTCCTGTCGCCACAGCCAGCTGTTCTCCTCTGCCTTCTCAGCGTGATGGCTGGTACCCTCAAACTATGAGCCGGAAGAGGCCGTTCCTCCCGGAAGCTGCTTTTGACAGGTGTCGTGCCATAGCGACAAAGAGAACAACTGAAACACAGGGCGCTGTGACTCCTTGGCAACACAAAGCCACCACAACCACAAGCTCAAGTGCACACATTAGAAGCCAGGCCTGCAGCTGCGGGGGACTGCAACGCTGCCTGGATACTGGCAGAGATGTGCAGCAAATGCCAAGAGGTGGGCTGCAGCAACCAGATAGATAATTAATATGATTAGGAACACACAGAGCAAGCATGCTCTTGCCGAGTGAAAAGCCTCGTAGCATAATTACTGTTTTCTTCCCCGCTCACTGTCTCCACATTTCAACGCCTGCTTGGTGTTAGGCTGCTATGCAAACATCAACACAATCCCAAAGTGCTGGATCATCAGCATTCCTGGGCTCAATGGCTTTTCGTTTTTTGTGTTTTCATTCCTTTAAAGATGCATTTCAGGGTTGCAGACATTAGAAAGACTCATCTCCAGGCCCCAGTCTAATCTCTGAGTTTGTAATGAGTTAACATCTCTCCCTAGTGAATATTTATTATGAAAGCTAATTAATTGCTTTCCAGTTACAAGAACCCTTTACAGTCAAAGAAAGTAGGATCCACAAACAAAGATATACTGTTTATTCAAACAAAGCAAGGAGAACAAAGGGCTTCTCTCTTAAATTCTATTTTACACAGCTTTACTAAAAAACGAAATAGACTAATGCGAAAAAAATGTACAGGTAGACACGTGCACCTGGCAACCAAATGCAGCATTAATTTAAGGGAAACTCAAGAATGCTTTGTAGTTGCTTGGATGTCCCTAAGGGACAGCAAGTCAATGCTTATCAGCAGTCCTCAGAAGAGACAATTCTGATTAATATCAGACCCATCTGTCTCAGTCTATTAAATCTATTAAGCCCTGAAGGAAGGATATTCAGATATTAACGATAGGCCTTTGATTAATAATTCTACCCTTTTGCCATTCCAAGCATTAACAGCCATGTGGTACCTCTACAAAGATCAAGCCTTTGATTCCAGGGAGACACACCCCCTAAACACCTGGGCTCTCACCTACTCTCACTCCCCCCAAGACAGAAAGGTGCCACCACTAGAAAAGCAAACCCCAAGTTACATAATTTATTATCCACAGAGGAGGGTTAGTTATGTGTACCATAATTCCTGTTTGAAGATAACAAAATCTTAGTAAATCCAAAAGCCTGAAGGCAGGACGGACGGGTGCTATGCTACCTGCCTGTGCAGAGCTGCCTCGAAGGTTTACCCACAGCTTGCTAAGCACACTGTTGCTCCCCACGAGTCTCAAGAAGGGCCAGACAGGATGCCGGTCTCCCCTGGAGGCTCCGCACTGTGAGGCCCTCACAGGGGGTGGGGAGAGAGCCATTCTGTTTCTGTTCTTCACTTTCCAACTCTGGCCGCCCGCGTGAGCTGTTCCCATCACATGTTCCTCCTGATGTTCATGATCAGCCTTTTGCTGTAGTCTCTGTAGTCCACGGGCTTCACGTCCATCACAGTGGCCTTAATTCGAGATTCATCCTTTGAAAAGAGAAAAGCCGTTGGTGAGCGTTGGAGCCTGGCACGGGGCAGTGGAGATAACTGTCTTTGCTGCAGTCGCTTCAATGAGTCCAGCAGGGAGAAGGAAGTTAAGAAATTCTCAGAGTGTGCTGTAAGTTCCTGGAGATGGACAGTGGCCAGGCCCCCTCCACAGACCCTTCCCACCCTCGGCACCCCAGGCAGACTCAGCATCCTTCCCGAGCAGCCTCTGGCGGCATCTCCAGCCTCTGTCTTTATGTGACCGCAGTGGGAGCTTGGAGCAGCCAGGAAACTTGCCCCAGAAGCTCACTTTCATCCAGAAAAGTGTGGTTAAAAAGCACCCGCAACTGCAGGGACTCTGGCTTCAGCTCCAGCTCTGGGCTAGGTTACCTCTCTGCTCTTCACCATCCCCGTTCATACCAGGAAGAGCGAACCCTACAACTGCCCTTAATCCACCCAACTTTCTGATGCGATCACGCTAATGTTCATTTAACACAACGACTAATGTATCTATTCACAGGTACTAAGCCGGTAATAACTCAGAATGTGCAAGCTCTGCGGCTGCCGGGGCTGGCAGACCTCTCGCTCAGCTGAGTGTCTGAGGCAGAGCAGGGCGGCATCTAGAGGCACAGTCTAGCCGGGGCCTTCATGCTCCCCTGCACGGATAAACGCACGGATACTTGCAGTCAGATTGCCTGGGTTGGACTCTTGGCTCTGCCTCTCTATGGCTTTAGGTTCCGTCACTCTCTATGCCTACGTCTTTCCATGGTAAAACTGGGCCACAACTGCACCCCGGAAGGTGCTGTAAGGCTCAACAGATGACAGACGGATGGAGGCAGGGCAGCGACTGCCCAGTAGATGCCGCTCGTTACGACTATGCAACTCCAGGACCCTGGGGCTGATTTAAAGCCTTGTCCGAGGCACTTTTACAGCACATGCTATTTGTTTAATATCCTGCTTTTTCAAACCTAAATTGTGGGAAGTAAGAGTCTATACATGTCATTTTCTGAAACTATACAGACAACAAAAAAATCTCTTAAGGCTGTAATAGAAAAGGCCATAGATGCTTCTCCCTCGAGTGTTCAGCTAAGACAGCAAACCCCAGCTGGCTTCTGCATCAGCACACGAGTTGCCAACAGGCGGCAGGTCTCGCATCCGTGGGTGATTCCACACAGCAATTTCCCACCATGGCCCTCTGCCCCGGTGACCTCACTTACATTATAGGTCTCCAGCTTGACCCTGATTCTGAACGTAAATGACCGAAAGTTGGCATTCTGGAAAACTTCTTCAAATGCCTGCTCGTTCTGTAAAAAACAACACATGGAAACTACTGGAAAACACCTATTAGACTGTTGAAGTTATGTGAAGCGGCTGTTTACACAAACCCACGCACTCCCTCCCGTGGTCACCTCTAGACGACGTGAGCTCAGCGAACAACGAGAGGGGAAAATCATCTGCACACAGTCAATAAATGTGCAATTTACTCCCCAAATATTTCTGATCCCTAGCTGGCTGGACGTGTAGATACGGGAACAGACTCCACCAAACGCGCAGAAGCAGAACCCTGGCTTGTCGTGCGAGGGCAGGAGCTGATAACTGTTGCTTAAAGGGCGGGAAAATGGAAACAACCTAGACACAGAAAGTGAAGGCAAAGGCCTGACGTGAATTAGGCAAAGGCCTAATGTCAAGATATATTTCAAAATGATTCCAACAGACACAGAAGAACAACATAAAATGGTATTTTAATGTATATTTTACCATACTAAAAAAATTTAAACACTTTTAGGAAACACATTCCTAAAATTTGGAATACTTGTTGGGGAAGATGTCTGAGACCCATCGTCTCCTCAGCTTGAATTAGGAAGTGGGTGTGAGAGGCTGGAGAGACGGCTTGGTGATTAAAGGCATACCCCACTCTCGCAAAGGACAGGCATTTCCTTCCCGGCACCCACATGGTGGCTCACAACCACCTGCAACTCCAGTTCCAGGGATCTGACGCCCTTTCTGGGTCTCCTCAGGCACCAGGCAGGGAAGTGGTCGGCCACACAGAAACCTGCAGGTAAAACACTCATACCCAAAGTCAGTCATAACTGAGCAGGAGCTGGGCCTGGCGGCACAAGCCTGGCACTGAGAGGGCAGGCGGATATTGGTGAGTTTCAGGGCTGTATACTAAGAGCTTGCCTCAAATTTAAAAAAGATAATAATTTGTGAAAAGAAAAAAGCCAAAACAAAAAAACACTGAAACAATTGAAAAGGCTGAGGAAAGCTAGTCATGTTGGCCCAGGCCTGTAATCACAGTATCTCGTAGGCTAAAGCAAAAGGATTCGAGTGAGAATGAAGCAAGCCTCAGCTAGGCAGGCTGGCCTGGGCTACAGAGTGAGAGCCCGGCTCAAAACAAAACCAAACAAAAGAATTGGATGGAAAAAGCTACAAAGAAAATGTTCACGCTATCGCACACTTAATTATTTCAGCCTCTGATCTGCAGCTATTGATGTGGTGAGCAGGTAGAGGTGGTGGGTGGGGTGGGCAGCTCCAGGAAAAGGCTAGAAAACGTCTTCCTCTTCCCCACTCCTTAACGCTATCAGATTGGCTTACTTTGTTATAATTTTTGTTTGTTGGTTTTTTAACAGGGTTTCTTGGTGTATCCCTGGCTGTCCTGGACCTCATTCTGTAGAGCAGGCTGGTGTCTGCCTCTGCCTCCAAGTGCTGGGATTGACGGCGTGTGCCCGTCACTGCCTGGCGTTTTAGGCCTTTTCTTTAGGGGTGTGGCGGGGGTGACGGCAGGGGACACCCAGCCCTCCTGTTTTTAGTTTTTGAGACCATGTTCACCAAGTTGCAAGTTGGCCTTTAACCTTCCCTGCCTCAGACTGCTGAGGCATAAAACGAACAGTTCATATAAGCTAAATACCCCTGAAAGTCACACCAGTATGGAAATAGCTTTAGCACAGACTTCTTTTTGTAGATGTTATTTGAGAAAAAAAATCTTCAGGCTTTCAACATATGAACAAAACGTGTGAGGGCTTCAACACCTTAAGGAGACATCGCTGCTCTTTAGGGCTAAGAGAAGCATGGACGCAGACTCCCACAACAGCAGGGTTCCCGAGGGAGTGCCGACCGTCCTCACTCTCCTGTGCTAAGAACAGTCAACTATAACAAGCTCATAAAAAATCCTGAAAGGCTGCCCGGAGCCTAAAATCTGATATGAAAATAGAGGGCAAGGCGAAACAGATAAAAGACAGTATTGCACTTTAAAAGTCAATCCCAGTTATCTCTGTGAAAAGACTTCTGGGGACTATTTTCAGAGACTTCATGGAGGATTTAAAAAGGAGGCGAGGGCAGAACCAAAGACAGAAAAAGTAAGAAAAGCACATCAGAACACAGGACAAAATCTTCACCGTGCCCTTTACAAGTATCCAACCAATATGGAAGAATGGAGGGAAAGGGGCGCTGTACGTAGATACGCATTTCCACGGCCCCAAATACAGCTTTTAGTAATCAGTCTTCAGCTCAGCAAGTGTCTTTTTTACATTTGGTATAGACCCTAAGCCATTCTCTGCATCAAATAAACCTAGTGTATAAAAAGGCAAATCAAAAGGTGAAATTAGTGACTTTAAAAAATGTTTGTTGTTATTGTGTGGCATGCATTCCAGGTGCACACACGGAGGTCAGAGGACAACTTTGGGACGCTGTTTCTCCTTCTACCTTCACAGGGTTCCAGTGAACCTGGGTCATGAGGTGCACGAGGCAAGAAGTTTCACTCACTGACCGCCTCAGGGACCCAACTCATCCTTTTACTACACACACACAGTTGAGACAGGGTTTGCTATGCAGTCCAGGCTAGCCTTGAGCTCACTAAGTACACCAGCTTGGCCTGGAACTCTGGGTGATCCTCCTGCCTCAGTCCAAGTGCTGGGACAACAGGGAAGAACCATCATCACAGCAGGTAAAGTGACTTTTAAAACAAAGCCGCTTCCTGTGAACCTCATGTGATAACCTGGAATACAAGGGCCTGCGCGTGTACTTACTCCAAGGCTGGGCTCAACTTTCTAACAGGTGTTTACGCGGTTAAAAGGCACACCTGAACTTTGAGCCATCTCAGAAGACACCTTGTAGTTCTTCAGTGACTGTCAGTACTGGGGCAAAGGTGGCCTGTGGGTCTGGGTAATGCTACTGTACATTCCCCACGCCACTACCCCATGTGAGATGCACACAAACTGAACAAAAGATAAGTTCTTACTCAGTGCAATGAGAACTCATATACCACACCCAAAGAAGTGAGCAGTAAACAGCCCAGTGGAGCAACACGAGTACTAGTCAGTGCTCAGAAACCCACGGCCAACCTTCTCCTTCAGCTCCCCGAGGTCCGCGGTGTTCTGCCCAAGGATAGCCTCCGCACACTCCTGGAAGCACGTCACCCACTGATTCTCCTGAAAATCCGCGATATTTACCTAAAAACACAACTCTCTGTTATTTCAGCAAATAAAAACCATCGAGGGGGAGGGAGGTGGTCTTTCCCTAACGGAACGTCCAAGGGAAAGCGACACTGCCCCCACAGTCCCCCACGTCAGTGCTGTGCTGCAGTGGTTCCTGCTTCAGTCGCCTCCCACTTTTAGTACAGTGTCAGGTAAATCACACAAGCCACCCAACACTTATCAGGAGGCAGGCTGTGTTCTGAGCACACTTCAGGGAGGCTATGCCGGTTCTGCATCACAGGAAGAAGTTTAAAATGCGGCTAGCTCAGGCCTCTAGAGAGAATTCAGCCTCTGGAGACGGGCCAGCAGGACTCCTGCAGGCGCCAGTCAGCGGCTCCCCTGAACCAAAGGCTCTGCACTGAAGTTACGAATGAGCCACCACAGTGACAGCAGGCTCTTTTTCTGTTAGTTTACTTATTTTTTTTTTCTCTCTCTCTCCCCCTCTCTCACACCACGCTTGGTATTTTTTAGTTTTTTGAGACAGCCCAGTCTGCCCTCAACCCCCTGCCTCAGGCTACCAAGGGCTGAGTTCACATTTGCATACTCTTTACTCAGTGGACGCACCAGGAGGCCGGAGACTGCGTGTATTCGGCGGCTACTCTCCAATCATCCTCTGAGAGAGGGTCTCTAGGTGAACAGTGCTTAGCAACTGGCTAGGCTGATGCCCAGTGAGCTCCAGGCTTAAAGCTACTTATATGGGTATTGGGGATCTGAACCCTGGTGCTTACACGAGGGTGGTAGGCATTTTACTCACTGGTGTTTTAAATTTAAAGAGCAGCACGAAATGGTTCTAAATCATTTCAACACAGCTAATTTCCAAGCCAGTATTAAAGACCTTCAACCTGCTACTGAATCTACCAAGCAACAGAAACAAGCACTCCATTTACCTATGTTGGTTTTTTACAACAGGGTTACTCTGTGTAGCCCTAGTTATCCAAAGATCCGCCTGCTTCTGCCTCTCAAGTGCTGGGGCTAAAGGTGTGTGCCACCACCCCCCACAACATTTTGGCTTATTTTTTAAGACCGGGTCTTATGGAGCCCAAGCTAGGCAGCTGGCCTTGAACCTGCTTTGTAGCAGAGGATGACTCTAAATGCCTGATCCTCCCACCTCCACCTAAGTACTAGGACTGCAGACATGCGTCATCCACGAGCTACAATCAGCCTGCTAAACTGTAAACTCCAAGGCCATCACAGTCTTTCTCACTCAGTGGCTAGTCACTAAAGGAAGGAACAGACTTTTCAAAGTAAACAACTCCACACAGCTGGAATGGCTCCGATTATCTCTTTAGAGTAAATTCCCTGTAGGTGGCTACTGTATCAGGAAATAGAAACATTTGTAAGGCTTTGGACACATTACTTACTGTCAAGCCAAAGCAGAGTGTCAGAGCAAGAACCACAGTCTGCACACTCCCCTGAAGCCAGCTCCACAAGAGAAATGACACCCTGGCTGTGTTAGTGCGTTACTGCTCTCCAGAAATGCGACCTCACTTCACATTAACTTATCTTCACAACAGTTAGGCAAGTACCACCGACACTGTGCCCGCAGTATCACAGAAGGCTGCCTTTCTGGCACAGAGGAAGCTTCCAGGAGCACAAGTGACTGCGGTTCAGCAGGGCAAAGGCCTTCCTTCCTTATTTACAGAGCAGCAGCAAGCTCCCCAGCTCGGACTCAGCTGAGTTCCTCACTACAGTGAGCTCCCCACCATGGTTCTACCATTGCACCCCCAGTGTCTTGCCCATGACGGTCAGCTGATGAACACCACAAGACTTCTCATGACCCACTTGACTCACCGACAAGATCATGCGGTATTTGAAGTTGGGAAATTCCCGGTCACACTTCTCACAGCGGTACAGTCCGTTCTGCTGGTCGATCACTTTCTTATTGCAGTCCTGGGTGGGGCAGGCCTGGTACATACAGTTCTCTTTTCGAAAAAACACCACCGTCGCCACAGTGCTGAAATAGTCCGCCTGTAGGAAAAAAGCCGACCGAGCCCAGTGTCAGCAAGCCATACTGCGGTCTGGACAGGCGCTCAAGCTGCCCTTCCTGGCAAGTGGGACATGCATGTGTATTCTGGTTCCCACACTCACAGAATTGTTCACTCTGTGGTTTCAGAAATCGTAAGTGCTACATGCAAATTCACAGAAGTAACAAACTAACACTCAAACACATTTTTTTTTTCTTCCAGACAGCATCTCACTAGCTAGCCTTGAACTTAAAAGTGACTGGTCTGCCTCTGTTTCTAGCATGCTTAGCCACCACACCAGGCCACATAATCTTTGAATTTATAGTTCTTTGTTGTGTATCTGTGTGTATGATGTCCTCATCTGTAGGAATGCAGGTGAGCATGTGCCATGGTATATGTAGCGGGCAGGAGTCAGTTCTCCACTGTGGGTTCAGGGAACTCAGGTTTTCAAGATAGTAGGAAAAGTGCCTTTCATGACTGAGTTATCTTGACAGCACGTAATATTTTTAATATACTTTTCAAAATTACATGTGAATAAATACATGTAATGTATTTATTACATGTAAATACATGTGTATATGTGTGGTTTTGTATGCGTACATATATACTACAGCATGTGTGTGCAGGCCAGAGGACAACTTGGGGGAGTTGGTGACCTCCCTTTACCATGTGTGTGCTGGAGACCAGACTCAAGATGCCGGGCTTGGTGGCAGGCACCTTGGCTCACTGAGTAACCTTTCTGGCCAAGCACGTAATTCTTTACAATGACAGTGAGTTCTACCCTTATCTTTAGGGATCGATAAGCCTTTCTTGAAACAATCCAGAGAAACACCCTGGGTCCAACGAGCCATCCGGTCAGTCTCCTCACCCTGCCGCTGTGAGCAAGACATGAAGACAGAAGGTGATCTGATAAAAAAATTAGCTGTCAGTAACAGACAGCTAGCTAGTTCACAGCTTGATAGGATAAAGTTCAAGGGAATGCAAAAAACACTACGACTAAGACCTTCTAAGTAGAGAAATCCCCAGTAAGGACCCATGTCATGTTAAGGGTAGATACCTGCCTTGAGCCCTACTCAGAAGCTCTGTTTTGGTTTATGTTCACAGACCCTGAATTTAGAGCTCGGCCACCGCTCCCAACCCTTTGAGACAGGCTCTCACTATGTAGCCCTGGCCATCCTGGGCTACACACAGACCTACAGACCAGGCTGGCATCAAACTCACAGAGACCCTCTGCTATCTTTAAAGTCAACCAGAATTCAGCCACTGTTTAATTCTCAAGATGTCCCATAATAGCATTATAAGCTGCTATGTATGACAATGATGGATTGAGTGCACAGTAGAAACAATAAGGAAGAAAACCTATATTGTACATAATGACAAACAAGGAGTAGCAGGTGACTTGGTATTTTGGGAGTACAACAGAAATAAATGATTGAAACATCCAAGAGACTGCAGGTTAGGCCAAGGTAGGCCGAGGATCATTAAGTACACATAGAAGCTGCAGCTCAAGTCAAATACCACAGCCAGTCCTTAGCAGGACAGCAGTGGCTCTCAGCCTGTAACTCAGTCTAAAACAGGAGCTGCCTGATGCTCAACAACCTGAATTACATTCTGCTCAAACACCCAACACGGACCTGAGGTTGGTCCACACTACACCACAAAGCTGGGTCATCCCATTTCCTCAGGATCCAGAACTCTTCACACCATTCCTGCCTTACACCCAAGGGGACAATACACCCCTCAGCACACGCAGCCTCTATACCAGCCAAGACTGAGAGCCGCCAACAGCGAAGAAAAGCAGTAACATAGAGCTCTGGAGCAGGGCTCTGGGCTACCAAGGCTCTAGGATCCCATGTAAGAACATAACCCTGAGCCAGCACCGGAAAGTAGATTTCAAAACTCAACCCTCTGCCACTTTCTGGGCCTCTGTGAAGTGAGGGGGTGTGAGGTACTGTACTTTGTGGGTTCTTCTTTCTTCTACCTTTCTCCACCCCTCTTGTTTCACATTTCCAACCCCTAATGCTAGATAGGAGATCAAACTTGCCTGTCAGGATATCTAATCTCGTTTCTTCTTGGTGCACGACTACTTAACAAATCACAACCATCAGAATCCATCACCCACCCATCCATGGACCTCTAGCCATTTATATATATCTGAAAACTTCCCAGAATTCCAAATGTCACACACTTGCAGACACTATCTGCTGCTGGCAAAACCATGCCTCTGCTAGAGCACAAGGCAAATCATAGGCATCGTCTGTGACACAGGCCCACATCCCCACACCTGGGGTTAAAACGAAAACATACTCTTAAAATATTTCTGTGTTTTCAAAAGAAACCCAAATTCCCCTATAAGATACCTTGTCACCCTGACCCAGATTTTCAGATTTAGCTTCATACAAAGTTTTCCAGTTGGTGTTGCCCCCTATGGTGCCTCCACTCCGGAGGTCAGAGATGGAAATACCATCTAAGGCTTGTCCTTCTGAGTCAAACCTGGAAAAAAAAAAAAAAAAAAACAACATTGATAGGAACTTTACATCCTTCTCAAATGTGCTGTTTGAATATACCAGCCACCAGCCCTCACTTGGGACCCAGTCCTTAGTCCACTGAAGAAATGCAATGCCTTTCTTTTGATCTCATTTGCTTTGATGCACCTCCTAACCCTGCCCAATCCCTTATCAGACAAACAGTGCCAAAGCACCACAGACCCTTTCTCCAAAGTGGGCTGCATATTAACAGCCAAGAACAAAGTCAGCAACACAGAGCAACGTTGGCACAATCCCTTGGGCTTCAAACCCTCACCTCAATCACCGAAATAAATCAGATGAAAAGGGACATTCTTGTTTAATGAGTCAGCCAAAAATGTTTTCATGGGAGGAAAATCTTTTAAGCCTAATCAGTTATGGAACTCAATGTACTACTTCATCAGAAGGCGTTATGTGCCGTGTTAGAGATTTGTATTCTCAGTGGGAATTTGTTTATGCAAATATCAAGGTTAAATTCATTTATATAAAATTATTATTAAAATTGATTACAACTCTTGACCATCTATTGGCTAACCTGAAGGAGAAGAGGCCAGGTAGCAAGAACACTGTTAGTGGCAGAGAGCAGCAAGCCTGAGATCAAAACCTGGTCGAGCACCCGAGTGGTAGTCATTTAATGCTAGCCACGCACAGGGCTGACTCCCTAAAAAGAGGCCACCCACCAGAGTGGCCGCTGCCCTAGGCTGCAGACCATCACCTTTTCACTGTCAGGTAACAGCCACATCCGTCAGAGGACAACAAGGTCCATAAATCTGTCTCACCACTACCAGCTGCACAAGTTTACGCTTTCAAAACCAGACATTTGCCTCCAAAGACGGCTCATCAGGAGTCAACAGAGTAAGGAGGCAGACAGCCCTCCTCACAATACAAACCCATTCCAGTAGTGCTGAGACCTAACTGTCACTAATCCTTGCCTGGGCGGGTGTGTGCACTGAACTTCCCGTAGATCGATGACAGGGTATTCTGTTCAGGGGACAGACACGCCTCTCTGTGTTCTCTGCGAACACAGTTACTAACAATGAAATATGAACACCTTACTGTGGGCAAGCAATTAACCTCGAGTTGTGCTTAGAGCCCGAAAGAAAATCAACCGAAAAAAACAAACCAACACCATGGTTGTTTCATGTTGGCCTACTAAGGAGTTCTGTTGTGTAATGCAATGCTAGCTATCATCTGCTAAATACACTCCTGATGATGGACTGAGTGACACAGACATCCTAGATGGTCTATCAAACTGGTTTATATCAGACTCAAAAAACAAAAACAAACAAAAAACAAGGCACATGAAATATGAGCTATTATTTTTGAGTCCCCTAAACTGTAAGACACAGCTGGAAACCATATATGACCCCCTGTGACTACAGCTACACAATTTACTTAATCTTGGGCTAGGTAAAGTATTTTCTTTGACCACCTCAATCCTTCCACACCACACTCTCAGGATGAAGTGCTCTTCCAAGGCACAGCTTAATGCCTTAAAAAGCTAGATATGGTGTGGAGTTTTTAACAAGCTCTCCTCCTCTCTCGAGTGCTTTGGAAATGACAATGTAAAGCCAACAAAGAGCTCATTGTGTCCATTGTGCTTTATCAGATTCCAATGAATACACACCAGCCGATGTGACCAGCTCAGAGACCCAGCAGAGTAAGACAAAGTGCATTCTCCCCCACATCAGCTGCCCACAGCTCACATGGAGGAGCACCAGACGCTCTCAGCACAGTTCTTCAGCATGCAGCTGCCAAAGTCTTGCTGAACCTGCTCAGGTGGGTTCAAGGTCGGCATGCAGCACTTACATTCTAACTGCGTTCTCTGACATTAGGGAATCACAGGTTTGTCAGTTTAAGGGCTTTCAGGCCATCGTCTCAGAAGGCATAATGCTTCCAAGAAGCAGAGAAGCCACTCCATTCAATAGCAGAGGCTTGGCAAACAGCTTGGCTGAGTCCCACACCCTGGTGCTAACCAGCTCTCCCCAGGGCCTGAGCACAGAAACTCCTCAGCTGAGTTTCACAAAACCTACCATCCACGAAGCTTATAGGCCTCTGGGATGTCAGGATTCACAATGATAGTGCTAGATGATAGGACAGAGAGGCTCCGTCCACCAAAGTCAGAAACTCGGGCTCCTTTGATAGCCATCACAGGCTGCCTAGAACCATCAAACTTGTCGGCCTGCAAAGCAAATGCACATAAGCATCACGGCAGGAAGAACGTACAGGGTTTTTTGTTTTGTGGGGAACAGTCAGAATACAGTCAGAGTAGATGAACTCACAATAAGACAGTCCTCACACTCAAGAATCTGCTTAGACTTCCAGGAAAACTAACCCATCTCTACCTTCCTGAGGTAGAGTAAGAAGTCCACCATGGGAAGCAGAAATAATCCATCACCTCACAAGTGAAGGATTTCAAATAATTGCTAGACAGCTCAACTCCGTACCTCTGGCGCCAAAGCCCCAGAGCTCAAAAGAACACCCCTCCCCCAACTCTGCCCAGTCGAGGACTCACGTCTTCTCCCCACAGAGTTGCAGTCACCACTTTCCCTGACATGTCCATCAAATAGATGTTTCTCTTGGCAACTTCTCTGTTGTTAGCCTTCACTGTGATTTTAGTTACATCTTCATAGCTCTTGCAGATCCCAATTATGTCTGAAACAAAAAACAATTTGTAACAGCACAGATTAAGGCTCCTCTTAAGACACGAATGGCAAGCGCCATTTGTGCGCCAGTCCACACACTGGACACATAACCACTGCTCTCTGCCCTCGGCCATGGACGTACCTACAAGGGAGTCTTTAGACTTGCTCTCTAGGTCACCGATCCCTGTGAAATCAAACTGAACTGTGGGTAAATGATGGCCATCCTCACAGAGGAGGACAGACGTCTCGTTATTGAAGGTCATCTCGTAGTCATTTTTAACAGCTGAGAACTGTTTGTTTGCGATCTTCAGGGTGCCTTTTGAGAAATAATACACCTGCAAAAGAAGCCAAGTCAGGGGATGCTGGCCAGGCCATCAAAACCCTTCCCCACACCCTGCCCTGTGCTCATGGCACTCACTGTCCTGCATGTCAGCTCTGATTCACCACTGTCTCACCTTGTTCACTTCGATGAGGGGAAAGAATTTGTCCACCTGCTCGTTGAAAGCAGTACCTCTGATTTCACCCTGCAGAAGCACGTGAGAGCACATTACAACCTCGCAGCTAGACTCTCACTCTGAACTGCAGGAGCAGGCCATTTTGACAGTAAAAGGACATCTTTGGAGCAACAGGGCAAGTGTACAGAGAGCCTCGGAGGGCTGCGGACATTCCAGAAGCCCATATATACAGTCACACTTTCAGGCCCTCAGTTCTGATAAGACAAGAGAGGTTCAGCTAGCTGAGCCTCTAGTTGTGACTTAGCCATCTTCATTAAAATGTAAAGTACGGAGGCTGGCAGGTTGGCTCCGCAGATAAAGGCGCTTGCTATGCAAACCTGGCCACCCCAGTTCAAGTCCTGGAACTCACGTACAGGTGGGAGACAATCACGCAACCAAGATGTTCTTTAGCCTTTACCACGTATGTGTGATGTACACATACAACAATTTTAAAATTTTACCAAAACATTTTAAAAAGGAAGAGTTGACTATTCCAATGATGAAAACATAAAGTTCTGATCCTCTATGACAGGCTCAAAGCCCACGTGAAAGCGTGCTGAACCCCGATGATTCAGCAGTCTTCCCCACGCCTGCAGCCTAAATGATGGGTTACTTCACAGTCAGGAGCTGCTGCCAAAAACGTCCTAACAAGTCATGCTTTCAAGTTGATTTCACTGTTACTTTTCTGTCAGGCAATATGTTACAGATGGATAAGAAACCTAACCAAATGGATGAAATCTTATCCAGAAAACCTGCAGGAAATTAGTTTCCGATCCTGAATCTGCCATCACAGTTAAGATACTTGCCATGCTATACCGTAACAAGAAGAGGAGAGACAGCTCCAGAGCCTTGACCTCAACAGTACCATCTTGTTTATGTGTGGGTATTTTGCTGGCATGTATACATGTCACATCCGTGCTCCAGGTCAGAGGGAGGCCTGGAGAGGGTACTGAACCCCCAAAACTAGAGTCACAGATGGTGTGAGCCACCATGTTGGTGCTGGGAATCGAACCCAGGTCCTCTGGAAGAACAGCCAGTGCTCTTGGCTGCTGAGTCATCTCTCCGGCCACTGCATTTTGCTTTAAGCGAGTTTACATGATCAGAAACCACCCACACAAAGTACTTAGAGCCGAGCAGCTGCTGCTTGCCTCCTGCTGAAGGCAAACGCCCTGCTCTTTACAGGTAACACATCCCATGGCTTCAACTGAGATTCCAACAATGTAATTGGAGCACGGCGGCCCCTCCAGCCTGTGGGACTACTTACAGTTCACTAACTTCTACTCTTACAAATGTTTTATCTGATGCTTAGCCCTAGATCCTAGACAGCATCAAATTCTCCGACAGAAAGCTCCAGTGACAACCCTCTTTCTTTCTGGCCACTCCATGGGCGCCAGAGCTGAGCCCCGAGTCGAGGAGGCTGGCGCATACTCACGCTCTCATCTACAAGCTCTATGGAGAAAAGCTTCCCTTCCCCTCTGGAGTTGCTCCAGGTACGAATCTGACTTTTGTTGGTGACCCGGGCACAAATGGTCCACCTAAAAACCAAACAGATAACAGTAGTGTTTGGAGCCTTTCTCACTCGGAATAAAGACAAGCAAGAAATCATCTTCCCATGGCCTTTCTTCTCTCGTGCAGAATCTGTCAATGCTAGCCGTATTTTAATCTAGCTAATTAAAACCCCAAGATGACATACAGGTTTGACAGTTCATAAAATATGCAAACAGTAAAATATACCAGGTAGTTTAACACTAACTCATTCTCCTGTCAAATAAGTAAATTTATAAACCCTTTCCCTTCCTCAAAAAATATCACCAAGGCAACAATATCTCTTTAATGAAAGGTTCCAAGGAAAAAAAATGCAGTTATACCAGCAATTATATTTTGCCACTATTTTCAATTACAGGAACTGACATAGTCACTATCAATGTCTGCCTCATTTCTAATGCATACCAAATATAAACACAAGGCCACAAAGCATGGCATTCATGGGCCACCCAAACAAAGCACCCCAAAGTGGTATGACCCTAGAAAGAAGACATTTCCTTACTTAGAATTTTACAGGGGAGATTATCCTCCCTATTTTACCAAGTATTACAAAACCACCACCAACAAAAAACATATCTTAAAGAATTCTGGAGGAAAAAAATAAAGCCCATCAATGTTCAATGTTCTAATTAATTTTTAATGGAAAAAAAGTACTATCAAACCCATGTCTAGGACATGTTAATGTGGCTAATACAAACAGGACAAATTAGCCAAATTAAACCACAGTAATGAGTTTCGGACTAAAAGTCACCTATTTATATGAGATGAAATGTGAATTAGCACAAATACATACCTTTTTTTTTTTTTTGGTAAGTCTACCAAGTTATTCTTTAAGCAGTAAATAATTTCAACCTCAAAATTTTCGAAAGTGGCAAAATCTCCCAGGCTACAGCAGAATGCTATTCTGGCTGTTCTTTCTGACAAAGCATCAAAAGGTTGTCATAATTTCTATCCTTCTTTAGGTCAGAAAAATAAGAAACACGTCTAATGTAGTGGTGACCCAGAAGGTTTAATGACAAGAGCCACACGAGTGCATAATAACTTCCTGACCGTCTGGTAAGGACGCGCACACTTCCTTGAGACAACTCACTTGGATTGGTACGGGGTGAGGCTGGCAATGGGCACCACCTTGGATTGTGTTCCGCCCGAAGGCTGCAGCAGGCCAGCCCCAGCAGGCTTTCCAAATGGCTTTGAGGCACCATAAGCTTTAGCCATAGAACCTGTACAAACACACAGAAAAAGGGCAATCATGGCACATACGTGGAGGTGGTGATGACTTATGTCAGGTGATAATCTCATACACTCCAACTTTTGAGAGACAGGGTCCCGTTGTTGGCTTCCCATTGTTCCAGATTAACAGATACAAGCTTCCAGGGACTGTCCTGTCTTCTGCCTCTGATCTCCTGAGAGCACTATCCTTAGAGATGCCCACACTACACTTGGCTTTTATGTGGGTTCTGAGGATCTGAACTCAGATCCTAATGGTTGTGCAGCAAGTGTTTTTATTCACTAAGCCATCTATCTCCCTTGCCAGACAACCATTACTTTATTTAGCTTTTAAAATTGTCTCTCGGGGGCTGGAGAGATGGCTCAGAGGTTAAGAGCACTGGCTGATCTTCCAGAGGTCCTGAGTTCAATTCCCAGCAACCACATGGTGGCTCACAGCCATCTGTAGTGAGATCTGGTGCCCTCCTCTGGTGTGCAGGCACACATGCAGGCAGAATGAATTTCCATTATGAACATGCCCCAGGAAGGGCTTGATGCTAAGGAGCCAGTAGAGGTCAAATACCGTCAACTGTTGTCCCGGCCCTGCAGACAGGGCAGGACAGTCCACAAGGTGTTCAGGGTGCGTTCAGCTGAGAACACAGACTAAGAGTTTTTGGTGAAGATCCAAACAAGGAGCCTTGTGCCATGGCTTCCTCGCTTCCCCTCTGCCAGCTACGGCTGTTCTCATGGCACGGGCAGAAGTCAGAGCCCATTGCCGAACGAGAGCCTTTGTAGCTATCTATAAAGCTTCAACTTTCAATACACAAAATTCTAATCTACCACCTTCTATACCGAAATGCTTTTCAAAACGACTTTACTTTTTACTCATATGTACATGTGCCCGTAAGTGTGTGCCATGTGTGTGGGTGCCTCAAAGGCACCAGATCCCCTGGAGCTGGAGTTACGAGTATTGGTTGTAAGCTACCTGACATGAGCACTTGCAATCAAACTCAGGTCCTTTAGAAAAGCAATACACGTGCTCTTTAAAAAAAAAAATGTGTTTTTGTTTTGTTTTGAACGTATGAGTGCTCTATCTGCAAATACACTAGCGTGCCAGAAGAGGGCACCAGATCTCAGTATAGAAGGTTGTGAGCCACCATGTGGTTGCTGGGAATTGAACTCAGGGCCTATAGAAAAGCAAATAGTGTTCTTAACAGTGATCATTAAAAATAAATTCCAATATAAGGCAGAGGAATGCCAATGGACATGAGAGTCTGTGGAGACAGGAGAAGCAATGCACTCTCCGCATTCCAGCCGAGGAAGGGGCTTTTCAGTCACACAGTACATAGAGAACATATTCTACCACCTACTCTAGCAGCTCACAGGGCCAGAGCTGAGGGAGTGTAGCTTTATGGACTCAGAGAGGTGACAGGTTTACACGATTACAGAAGGTGATTAAAAATAATGGAAACTGGCGGGGAAACTTGTATGTCCTGAAAAGCTCCTGGAAACTTAGTAACTTGCCTTTAATTTTCTTAGGAACTTGCATTAAGAAATAAAAATGGGGGCTGGAGAGATGGCTCAGTGGTTAAGAGCACTGTCTGCTCTTCCAAAGGTCATGAGTTCAATTCCCAGCAACCACATGGTGGCTCAAAACCATCTATAATGTGAACTGATTCCCTCTTCTGGCAGGTGTAAATGCAGATAGAACACTCATATACATAAAATAAATAAATCTTTAAAAAAAAAATAAAAATGGGGACCAGAGAGTTGGCTCAGCATATTCAAGTACCTGTTACCAACCCTGGAGACCTAGGTTCAATCCCTAGGATGCACAACTGACTCCAGCAAGTTGTCTTCTGACCTCTACCTGCACACCATGGCAGGCACAGACACAGTAAGTAAATAAAACTCTTATATATTATTAAAATATGAAAGCAGAGTTGAAGAGGGAAGAAGGAAGGTAAGTATGATGTGGTAATAAAAACCAGTAACAACAAAACTCTAAAAGTAAATTTTAGCCATGTTCTACAGATCATAATTTTCAAAGGTGGCATCCCAGACAATGAACTTCCTAAAACAAAGGTCAGGAAGTAAATATAATGATCCCATCAAAAGCTGCTACAGCCAAAGTTAAAAAAAGGTGGGGTGGGCGGAGGGGCAGGGGGGAGGGGCGGAGGGGGCTGGGCAGCATAGTAGAGCTGGCCCTGGTTGTGGGCAGGGGGTGTTTACAGGAGGCCAGCAGGGAGCGCTGGCCTGCCTCTTGTCTGCTATCTGGCAGCAAGGGCGAGGGAGAAATACCTGTAGCAGGCAGGAGAGCTTTGATACCTCCCAGGCCCAGATCCAGGGCTGTGAGTTGACCCACCCCAACACCCACCCCATCTGTGAACTGCTGGAGCGTGTGAAGGCCTGGGCTCCAGGACAGAGGGCTACAACAGAACATATGAGGAATCCCAGTGAGGTTCCAGTATTCACAGTACAGCGGAAGCCAGGCCTTGAACCAGACCAATGACTCAGTGCAATAGACATTTGCAAACAAAGAAGTATGGACAGACGGGTGTACTGCGGGACATATTGGTACACACTCTAGCTTCCAGAGACTTTCTTTTGGAGGGGGAAGGTCGCAAGAGCGGAGGGAATGTACAAGGGGGCAAGGAGATGCGTGGGATTGGGGTACATGGTGTGAAATTTACAAAGAAACAATAAAAAGTTTTTAAAAAAGGATGAAAAAATTAAAAGCCATGTCGGGGGGAGGGGGGTTGTGGTTGCATGCCCTTTATCCCAGAATTCAGGAAGCAGAGGCAGGTGGATCTGTGAGTTAAAAATGCAAGCCATGCCAAAAGTAATGATTCTGTCTCAAGAGAAATGATAAAGTCCTATGTATGAGACCTAGAAAATTAAACTAGTAACTTGGAGAGATGAGCCAAATATAACAAGTGGGTGGTAGGTGGTAAAAAGTTGAGAACTTAAAAAAAAAAGAGATTCACAAAAAGGCACAGAATCTGAGGTAAAAAAGGTATGCAACTACCAGATAAAGTTTTAACCAAGAGGGATGTATCTCTGGGACAGAAACAGTGTATTTCAACTATCTACATTAAAAGAAAAAATACTATAGAGTAATTGGGATAATTCTTTGCAACTCCACCATGAACAGAATTTTTTGATTTTTTGAGTCTCATGTAATCCAAGGTGGCTTTAAACAACAGCAGGGGATGACACTGAACTTCTGATCCCTGCCTCCACCTTCCAAGTGCTGGCCAAGTTACTGTGCCTGACCCATGAAGAGAATTTTGAAAATTGTTCAGTCTCAAGAGTAAGTTTTCAAACATTATCTCAGTCTTGACCCATTACTTCCAACACTCTTGTGTGGCATCATAATTACCCATTCCCAAGCTCCCGTTCTGTGGCTGTGGCTTGCTGGCTGAGGCTGGGGCTGCGGAGGCTGGGGAAGGGGCTGCTGGCTGCTGCCCATGTCCTAGAGATCAAAAGAGAAAGGCCATTTCAGTGCAAACGCAGTCAAGAGATTTCAACCTGAGTACCCTAGGAGCCCCCACCCCTTTAGCTCCTGAGAGGGTCAGCACGCACGCAGCTGCACGCTGTGCATTTGCAAAGGGCTCACTTTCTTGTCTGCATATAGTAAAGGTTGGTTCCATTTACCTTTCAACTGTTTACAACTGACAGCTTGCAGTTTTAATGAGGTTCTCCCTAAAGCTTGCCCATTTCTCCTTCAACAACCTGCAGTAAAGTCACTGGGCTGAATCTGTGATACACCACTATTTCCATAGCAACAAATCGATGTCATCAACAGGATTCATGGCAGGATCCATCAGAAGAGAAGGCTGGGTGGTAAGGAAAACCTAAAAGCAGTTCAATTGTCTCTCAAGTGCTTTGGCTTCAAAGGAAAAGGAGACATTCGGAAAGGATTCTACCCTTTCCCCCAAACAAAGCGACCTTATTTTGCACCTGACAGCTCGTGGAAAATATGAGTTGAAAGAGTCTCAGGTACCGTGAAGTGTCACAGCAGGGAGAGATGAGAACCAAGTTCAGAAGCAGCCGTGTCAAGGCAACAGGGAGATAAAAAGCAGGGGAAATGAACATGTTTCTCAAGCAGAAAATAAGAAACGCTGTAACCATCAGAGTATGTATTTGCCCTTCACCCTTTATACAAATGTTTATCAAGTTGAAAAATGTTAAAATTGTAAATTGCCTACCATTTTGTTTTAAAATAACAAGTTTATGAGATTTGGTTTCATCTCTGTGATTGGCTCTTAAGGCCAAAGTCAGCCTCATTTGGGCTGCTCACCTAAAGTGCTTGCAGCTTATAGGTGCAGATAAAAAAAAAAAAAAAAAAAAAAAGTCTCAGAGTGCCTTAAACACTAAAAATGGTGAGCGCAGGCAGCAAATCGCCCTTGCCACCTCAGCTCTGCCTTCTACAACTCTAAGGTCTAACTCCTACTGGGCTTCCTAACTCCCCGGCGTGCCGCACACCTATTTAATTCCTTTTTGACAAAATTACTCTTAAGTAGAACAGATGTAATTATGCCATTAGAAAAAAATTCATTTAGCATAAAGTTTAAAAGATTAAATACAACTGATTATGATTTAGTTCTTCCTATGAAGAGAAAAATTGAGACATCTTATTTATGTAGGAAAAGGTACAGGCTACTGACAATCAAACACAGCGTTTACAGTTTAGCCTTTTATTATCTTTGAATTTACAGTCACCCAGCCCAGTGTTAAAGTCTTCTTTTTCTAAAATTGTTTTTTTCAAGCCAGGGTTTCTCTGTGTAGCCTTTGCTGTCTTGGACTTGCTTTGTAGACCAGGTTGGACCCAAACTCACAGAGATCTGCCTGCTTCTGCCTCCCTGAGTGCTGGTGTGTGCCACCATGCCTGGCTCTGTTTGAAAGTCTTACGTGAAGCTTTCTTTAAATCAGCAAGGAAAAGATAAGTTACTCAGCATACAATATTGAAGGAAAGTGGTTTAAAAAGGCATACATTTACCTGCTTCATAACACGTTTTAAAAAGTAAGCTCCTGTTCTCCAGCTAAATCCTCCCTTCTTGAAAAAGAAGATTTGCATGTGTGTGTGCCTCATGAATATGCTTACCCCTGTGTGCAGGCCACAGGACATTGAGGGAGTCAGTACTCTCCCTCCATACGAGTCCTAGGGATGGAACAAAGGCCATCAGGCTTGGGGACACATGCTTTTCACCTGCTGAGCCATTTCACAGGCCTCTCCATTTCTACAGTCTCTAAATTATCTAAAGCAGGAAGTCTCATTCTCAGAGCTATGCCTGCTGGTTGTATCTGAACTGGACGTGGTCACTGGACACACATTCACTTTCTATAAAAAGATAACTGAGGACCAAGGAGCCGGCTCGGTTGGCAGAGTAAGCATGAAGAGCTGAGCGTAATTGCTAGATGGGATGTGCTGGAGAGGTGTGGATGGACTAGGGAGGCAGATCCCAGGACGCAATAAACAGCTAACACAAATCATGAGCTACAGATTCAGTGAGAAAGCCTGTCTCAGAAAAAAGGATGGCATGACCAAGGGAAGACACTTGACATGGATGTTTGACTTCCCCACACATGCGTGCACACAGACATATACAAAAGCAATCGACCCTCAGAAGGCCTGTGGACCACTCAAAGTCAGAGACAGAAAGTAAAAAGAATAACCAGAGACCCGTCAGCAGAAGCGGGAACTGGACCGTTGGCTGCATCCGCAGCGTCACTTGGAAAAGATTAAACAATGCAACTGATTTAAGGCCACTGTGCAATGCATGTAAAAATGGCAAGTGGTCAGCTGCAGGGGCCCCTGCCTGCAGAGTTGGCTGAGACAGAAAAGGAATTTGAAGCTGGAGTTCAAGGCCAGCATAGGTAATGTAGATAGAGCTCCGCCTCAAAGTTGAACAGTAAGTGTATATTTTACTACAATTTAACCCCCCTCAAATGCACACCCACCACATGTACCTATTCTAACATGTACATGTCCATTTTTATATGAGTTACAGTCACAATTTTTAGCTGAACACAACACACGATAGTCTTAGATTCACTGCAGTATATATTCTAATAAGAAGTCTCCAGCTGATAACCATCTGAGACTGGGGTGTTGCTCAATTGGCAGAGTATCTACCCAGCATGCCCTAGGCCCGGTGGGTCTGACTATAACCCCAGTACTTGGTGGGGAGAGGCAGAAGGTCAACACCCATGGTGTTCCTCCTCAGCTACAATGAACCTGCCAGCCTCAGCAACAGTGGCGGAAGCAGCTTTTCAGAGTGTTAGCCCTAGAGCAGGAAGGAGAGGTAAGCACATTATTCCATAAGTGTGATGGAGACAGTGCCTACATCTTCTAACATGACTGAGGAGAGAAAACCTAGCATACTCAGCTCTGTCTGGCTAAGTTCACATGCCTCGCCATCATGCAGTTAATTTGTAAACAACCAATCCTGGCAGCAATAACTCTAATTATATAGAACATAAGATGCAGTAATTAGGAAAAGCTCCTAATCCACTTAATAGAGTAACCTTTATCTCTTGCAAATCTGGTACAAGATACAGTCCTGAACGAAATGATGGCAAGAATTCCAGAGCAATCTAAATAGCAATGATTGCCCTCCAATTAACGCACTGTAACGCAGCAGCTGCCTACAAGACCTCAAATAAATCAGTCTACAGCCAAGGGAAAGTCTTTCTAAAAGCCAGGACTATTCTGCAAAGCAGCAATGTAGGTTCAGTTTATAATAACCTCTTTTGTGCCACATGCAAATCAAGCCATTCCAGGAAGCTAGATCAACATCGAAACTCTTAGGTTCTCTAGCTCTGCTGGCTGTACACAGGCTCTGAGCCAGGAGGGAAACGGAAGGTAAGACACTGTTCCTCAGGTGACCTGCACTCGTACCTAGCATTCTTATAACTATTATGGCAAGTGAGTTGTAGGCAAAGAAAAACTCACAAACAAACCCACCAACTTCCCAAGCAAGCACTTAAAAACAAAAACAAAAACCAAGAATGAACAGCTTGCCATGGTGGCGTACGCCTTTAATAGCAGCACTTGGGAGGCAGAGGCAAGCGAATCTCTGTGAGTTCAATGCCAGCCTGGTCTACAGTTCCAGGACAACCAGAGCTACATGGTGAGACACTGTCTCAACTCCCAAACCACTGAAACAAACAAGGATCTGCCTTTAATCCCAGAGCTAAAGGAGGCAAAGGAAGGCAGATCTGTGAGTTTGACACCAGCCTGATCTACAAAGTTAGTCCAGAACAGCCAAGGCTACACAGAGAAACCCTGTCTTGGAAAAAAAGAAAAGAAGGATCAAGGCAGTATTTCTAAGTTCCTGGTGATAGAAATGGACACAATCAGGCTGAACATCATTCCAATATGAATAATAAACTAAGCACTGTGTAATACAGTAAAGTCCAAGTAAGCTATTATCACCAAGAGTATAGACACACAGGATTTGCACACAGATATGCACACTGACAAAAATGCAGTTACACGTATGAAAGATTTAAAATCACCTATCTATAGTATATGCAGCATGAACTGGGTCTGCAGTGTTCTCTCCCCTCACACTTTGCTTAATATGGGAGTAGTAGTATAATGCATATTTTGCATTTCAATGTATTCTTGAATTCCTACTGGTCTGGGTTGGGTTTGTTCACTAACTCTAATGGGCACCTAATATGTAAGAGGTTCTGGATTAGGTTGCAGAGGACACGAATCCAGCTGTAGTTCCGGGCCTACCCAGAAGCTGCTGCTGTGGTGAATGAACTGTACTGCAATGGTCTCTCCAACCAAGACATTTCCCTGGTGGATTAAATAACAGCGCTACTGGTTTGGTAAAAATGGCATTCAATATTAAATAATCCTTGACAGCGACCTCTTTTCTCATCCCTCTGTAATGTAATCTTTTCTCATCCCTCTGTAAACAATGCTCAATAGGGAAGGGCCAATAAAGAGGGACACAGGGATTTCCCTACAGCACTATGGTTCTGACCCCAATCATCTCTATCTTTATTGCAAACATGTGTCCCTGAAATACAGTGTCTGAGATAGCCACTTAGTTAAATAACTCAAAATATGATAGATAGCGACTAGGTTCCTCCCCACCCCTAGATAGGTTTTTTGTTTTGTTTTGTAGTCCAGGCTATCGTGGAACTCAGTATAAAGCTAAAGATGGCCTTAACTGATTCTCTTGCCTCTACCTGAGTGTTGGGCACAGCCACCAAGGCTACTGTTTCATTTTGATGCTCTTGGCTGTTATTTTGAGATGGGCCCAGGCTGACTTAAAACTTGTAGCAATCCTGTCTTAGCCTCCACCAGAACAGGCCTCTAAAGTTTTGAGTTAGTAATAGTAATAGCAGTAATAAAGTTGTTATTTATGTTTTCAAAGACAGGATTTCTCTGGCTGTCCTGAACTTGCTCTATAGACCAGGCTGGCCTCAAACTCAGAGATCCACCGGCCTCTGCCTCTCGAGTGCTGGGATTAAAGGTGTGTGTCACTACCTCTTGGCTAAAGTGTTTTTTAAAAAGACACATTTTTATTTGTTCATCATGGGTGTGTGTGTGTGTGTCTGCGTCTGGATATATGCACATTACTGAAGGTGCTCACGGAGGCCAGGAGCTTCGGGTCCCTTGGAGCTGGAGTTATGGACGGCTGTGAGCCACCCGATATGGGTACGGGAAACAAAGCCCGGTCCTCTGGGAAAGCGGCATGTGTTCGTAACTGCTGAGCCACCTCTCCAGCTCAGCTGACAGGAGTAGCGGCCTAGGCCTACAATCCCAGAACTCAGCAAGCTGAGGCAAGAGGACCGGTTCCAGTCTGAGGTCAGCAGGGGCTATATAGTGTTAGGCCAGACACAGCTTCACAGTAAGAAACTGTCTCAGTGGGTAAGAGCACTGGTTGCTTCTCTAGGGGACCTGTGTTGGTCCCAAGCACCCACACGGCAGTACACAACTCTAACTCCTGTTCCACACAGACCTAACGCCCTCTTCGGCCTCCACAGGCACCAGGTATACATGCAGGCAAAACATTCACACACATTAAAAAGCAAACACACACACAAATAAATAAAACTAGAAATTGCCATACAGCAAAACATGATAAGCAAGTCAAAAAGAATCTACAACTTGAATTCAGGAGGTTGCATTACATATTTGGATATATAGGGTTTGGTGTAGTAACAAAGAAAGATGATGGATTTGAGAGGGAATAATGGGAGAAGCGTGGGAAGGGAAGTGGAAAGCGACTTACCAAAAACAAAGTCTACAACTCATATCTGAGCCAAAGGACAACACTCCCTACTTTAAAAGCTCTTACAAATTGGGGGAAAAAAAACCCAACACATTAGAAAACGGGCCAACAACAACAACTACCAGTTTAGAGGCCAAAAGCAAAAGCGAAGGGGCTCTTAAACACTTAAACTGACCTCACTCAGAATACAAACGACAGCCTGTACCAGGCTACTGTCTTGACTTATCACATTCTTAGAGACACAGCTCAGTAACTGCCTGTTGGCATGGCTGTGAAGAAAGCAGCATTTTCGCGCATCGCTGAGGAGCGCAGTACCCCCAGACACAGAGGAGGTTACCTAACTGTATCTGCCAACCACAGGCGCATTCCCAGTCAACCTAACAATCACTCCTGGCAAACGAGCCTGTCCAGCCCACACTCTGGTCTATCTGTGACATAATTCGTCGCAGCTTCTTGTTGCCTTTGCTTTTTTCCTTGTCACAGCGCTGGAGCTCAAAGCCGTGACATGCACACATTTAATAGTCAGAGCAGGGGTAAAAGGGTCTAACAACAAAAGTTACCTAAAAACCCATGAACAGCCACACAGAAACTACTGAGAGGGGAAAGGGACAGGGAAGAGGAGGGAAGAGGGAGGAGAAGGAAATAGAAAGAGGTGGGAAAGGAGGGGAGGGAGGCGGTGGAATCCCAGCATTCAGGAGGCAGAAGAGGGTAGACACGAGTTTCAGGTTCACCTGAGCTACAAGGTAAGACAGAGATAATTTTTTAAAGGAGGACAGAAGACCGGGTAGAGAGCTCGCTGTCTGTTCTGTAAGGTGTGTGGGGTGCAGGAGGAGCTTAGCTCCCGAAGGATGAGGAAACCCTGAAATGTGCTATCTATAAAGGGCAGCAGTGGGCGCGGGACGGAGCAGGCAGGAGGACTACTCTCACCGCAGTCGGGAGCACTGATGTTGAAGTCATGCAGCTCTACTCACAAATTAAAACAAACATTCCTGCTAGTTAAAGAGCAGGGCTGGAGAGATGGCTCAATGGTTAAGAGCACAGCGCCCATATGGAAGTTCACAGCCATCTGTTCCTCCAATTCCAGGGAGCCAACGAGCGCCCTCTTCTGGGCTCCAAGAGCACCAAATGCACATGGTATGCTTACACACATGCAGGCAAAATACTCAAACACATAAAAACAAAAACAAAAAAAATATAAAGGAAACAGACATATGAACATCTTAAGTTTCTTTTTTTTCCCTTCCCAGTTTTTCCTGGCAGAGTTTCTCTGTGTAACCTTAGATGCCCGGGGAATATGCTTTGTAGACCACACTGGACTAAACTCAGAGATCCATGTTGGAGGTGACAAAAGGTCCACAAGAAGACCCACACAGCCAATCAACCAGGACCCAGAGGGGCCCATGGAGTCTGAAGAACCAGCCAAGGACCATGTATGGACTGGACGAAGGTCCTCTACATATATGTAACCGATGGGCAGCTCAGGCTTCATGTGGGTTCACTGGTAAGGGGAGCAGGGTCTATCTCTGACATGGACTCTGGTGCCTGCTTTTTGATCACTCCCCTGACAGGACTGCCTTACCAGACCCCAGCATAAAGAACAAACTCAGTCCTGTCTCAAAACAAAACACACACACACAGATGTAAAAAATATTAAAACAGAAATCATCAAATTGGACAGTAAAAGCAAGACATTAACTATATTCTGCTTAAAAAATTCAAATGTAACACAAAATTGTGTTAATGCTATAAATACATTAGAAATAAAATTACGGGAAAAGATATACCAAGACAGCACTGACTTGAAAAGAAGTGGTTTGGTTATCTGACTATCAGTGGGTAAAGAAAGACACTCAGAATGCGGTACTTCATCCAAATCAGTTATTCTAAATGGCCATACACTTCAGAACAGGCCTTCAAAATGTAAGAACGCAAACACAACTGCAACAGAAACAGAAACCTACAGTTACAGTCTGAGGATCTAGAATCCCTCTCCCAACTGACAGAGCAAACAGAAAACCAGGAAGACTCCATGCAACACTGTATAGGTACATATGCTCTCTTCAAGTACAGACATAGTTTACCAACAGGCATCATAATCTGAAGCACAAAAATAAGACTATAAATTTAACAGAATTTACAGCCAGGCACAGTGGCATTTGCCTGTAATCCTAGCACTTGGGGAGGCAGAGGCAGAGGCAAAGGCAGGCGGATCTCTGTAAGTTTAAAGCCAACCTGTTCTACAGAGTCCAGGATAGCTAGGGCTACACAGGGAAACTCTCTCAATTAATAAACAAATAAATTTCACAGAATTTGAGACACACACATGTTGTCTGATTATAAGGGAATTAAATTACCAGTAATAGAAGAGATCATTAGAAAATGCCCACATTTATAAACCAAATACACTTGTATCAGAACTGTTGCATGATCTAAGCAAGGTGCATAGTGGTGGCGGAGGGAGAGGCATCAAGTCTGGGGAGGGCCCTGGGTCTACGCATCCCAAGTGAACTACGAGAGAAGGATTCAGCCAGGTACGGTGGCACATGTCTGTAATCCTCAGGGAGGCAGAGGCAGGCAGATCTCTGTGAGACTGAGGCAAGCCTGGTCTACAAAGGGAGTCCAGGACAGCCAAGGCTACACAGAGAAACCCTGTCTCAAAAAGCTAAAAAAAAAAAAAAAAAAAAAAAAAAAAGAAGAATAAGAAAAGATTCTACATGAACCTACAAAACACACACATGAATAGTCTGCAGGTTACCCTGGGGATCAGGATTACTTAGATACTAAACTGGCATGAGAAACTCTAGACTAAAATTACTCAGAGGGGGCTGACGAGATAACTCAGTGGGTAGAGTATGTACTACTCCTGCAGAGGACTGAGAGTCCAGGCCCCAAGCACCCCCATCAGGCAGCTCACTACCACCTGTAACTTACAAGAGAACCTAACATTTCTGCCCTCCAGGCATAGACACACAAATATAATTAAAATAGTAAAAATAAATCTTAAAAAAAAATCTCTCATGGACAGAGATGCAAAAAAATACTAAACAAAACCAAATCAAGTAGACTCAGCAAAGCAAATCCAAATATGCAAAAAGGATAATACAGCACAAATCCAGACTTATCCCAAAAATCCCAGGCTGCTTTAGCATCCAAAAATCAATCATAACTCACCATATTAGCAAATTAAAATAGAAAAAGCATTCGATTATTAAGAGATACAGAAGGAACCTTTGACAAAATTCACCATTCTTTTTTTTTAAAGATTTATTTACTATTTATACAGTATTGTGCCTGCATGTGTGCCTGCAGGTAAGAACAGGGCACCAGATCTCATTATAGATGTGATGAGCCACCCTGTGGTTGCTGGGATGTGAACTCAGGCCCTCTGGAAGAACAGCCAGTGCTCTTAACCTCTGAGCCATCTCTCCAGCCCCTAACCATTCATTCTTACCCAAAATGTCAGCGAACAAGAATGAGAAATCAAATTTCCTCCTCCTGATGAGTAAGAGTTGACTGACTGGCTCAGTGGCTCACGCTGCATCCAGCACCCCAGGCAGAGGCCAGGGTTGGCCAGGTGAGAGCCAAGGCTGAGAAGTACCCAAGCACTAATGACCCTCATACAAGACAAAGACCAAAGGCTACTTTGAAGACTGGGTCTCTTGTGATCTAGGCTGGCCTCAAACATGCACGAGAAATAATTCTGCTATCAAGGTAAAGGTTGTTAATAAATACGCTGGCACAGGCCTATCATACCACTGTTTGGAGGCTGAGGCAGGAGGATCAGGAGTACAAGGTCATCTTCAACTACACAGGGTTTAAGGCCAGCGTTGGCAGCACTGCGTGGGCCAGATGTAGTGGCACACATCTGTAATCCCACCACTCAGGAGGCTGACGCAGGAACTTCAAGGCCAGCAAGGGCCACTTAAAAATAAGTGAAAACAGCCAGGCATGTGGTGGCACATGCTTTTAATCCCAGTATTCAGGAGGCAGAGGCAAGTGAGTTTGAGGTCAGCCTGGTCTGGAGTGAGCTCCAGGACAGCCTGGACACACAGAAACCCTGTCTTGAAAAATAAATCTAGAAAGAAACAAAACAACAAAACCTTAACTACTTTAAGATAAAACCTAAGAAGACACTTGTTGGGATAGGGAGGCACTCAGTCAGTAAAAAGCTTGTCTTTCAAGCATGAGAACCCAAGTCCAGATCCCTGGAGCTGTCAGGTTCAGCAGGAGAGCCTCTAATCTAGAACTAAAGTAGCAGGCACTGGAGGAAGACACCAAGTTGGCCAAGTCTGTAACCCCCACGCACACATGCCAACTCCTACACAGAATGACCTCTACCCTCTTCCTTAAATTTCTCCTGATTTATCCATTATCATCTCTTCAAGATTCAAGAAATGACATAACAAAACAACAAACAAAATAACAAGCTCTTTAGTCTCCAAATCACTGTTTTAAGACTAAGTCACAAGGTAGCATTCTGGATCTAAAAAGTAGAATCCAACTGGGGGCTTCAACCTGTAAGGAGGATCTTACCTTCATTATAGGGTACTGGATTCCCAATCTTTAATCCAACCGCTTCAGCTGATTTCACAACTTCCAAGTCCATCAAAATAACTACTCTCCTAAAAAGACACACACACATATTAGAATAAAAACTCAAGAGCCTTTCTGACAAGCTACTAAGTTTACTTTAATAATTGTCTGGCTAAAACCTTTTCTCCTTCTTGAATACTTGAGATGTGTTAATTTCTACGTAAATACTTCACTTACTCTTTCCCCACATCAACAATGGTTTTTGTTCTTGTTTTTTATTGATTACAGGGTATTTACCTCCTATCTAGTTCCTTAATTAAAATAGCATATCATGCTATTTGCCATTATCTTCATGGAGGTAGTAATATAAGAATTTAGACTGTTAAAATACAAAGTCCTTCAGCACAAAAAGATGACCTGTTTTCAGAAGTATGTACTTATCCAAACCATTACTTTTTCCCAGCGAGAAGCAATTATGGTCGTAGACATTTTAAAAATGTAATTATTGAGGGCCGAGAAATAGCTTAGTTGGTGAAGTACTTGCTGTGCAGGCATGAGGGCCTAGAGTTTGATCCCTAACGCCCACATGAACAGTCGGATGTGGCAACACGTGTTTACAGTTCCTAGCTGGAGAGGTGGGGAGGCAGATGGAAGCAGAACCGGGTCTTGCTGGACCATCACCCTAGCATTTCCAGGCCCATGAACTTATCTCAAACAATGTGCCTATCTCAAACACACATGAACTGAGTGTGCACGCACATATTCGCACGCACACATACCAATACTTTTCAAAATGCTTATGAGGCTTTACTGAGTCTGGCTCTGCTATGCTATCATCCGCCAGCTCGTCTCGGCAATCCCAAACTGGCTGCCCTCTAGCCCAGCTGTTTTCTCGCAGTTCCTGGCACATGCTGTGCTTCCTTCTGCCACCAAGCCTACACGTGGTCCTCTGACTGCATTACCCCCCTCATCAGCTTCATTTAATATTCACTTTTTAGCTCTTATCTCAAACTTGGATTTGAACCAGGGACTCACTCACACTAGGCGAAGGCGCTAACACAGCTCCACCTCTCCAACCCGCAGCTCAAATATCACTTCAAAAGACATTTCCTTGGTCTCTTATTTAGATCAGGTTTCTCTGTCCTACTGCAGCCATGACTTCATCCCTTCAAAACACTTCTCTTAGTTTTAAGTTCTATATTGATTAGTTATTGTTTTCTTTCTCTCTGCAGACTGCACTTGCAATGAAGGCAGGTGGCCACTGTGCTTCATTAAGCAACAAAGATGTCGTTTACTAAACATTGGGACAAGATGGCATGATCTCCTCTGCAGACTAGAAAGAACTCCTGGTGTAAGGAGATAGCTCAGCGGCTACAGAACTTGAGCACACTGAGTGTGGAGCCCAGATGCCCAGAGGCTCACATACAGGCTAGGTGGATGTGGTAATCCCCTGTGATTTCACTGTAAGCCGGGGATCTCCAGAGCAAGCTGACTAGGGAGACGAGCCACACAGGAGCGCTCTGAGCTCACCGAGCCCCTGCCACCAAGACTAACTCCGAAATGAAAAACTGGTTAAGGATGATGACTCCCAAACCTTGGGCTAGCATGTTCACATACAAATGCTAATGAACACACACACACATGCACATCACATGTATACACATGAAAACTGGAAAAAGAAATAAAGAATTGCAACAGAAAAATGGGAACTGAAGGTCACATAAGCACAGGAAGGGGGGTGCCTGCAGAGATGAAGTGTTGGTGAACGGAATGAAAACTGTGCTAAGTGGCAAAGAAAGGGTGGGTGGGGCAGGATAACTGATTCCACTGTGAACCCTGAGATGGTCAACTGTAAAAACCTGTTTCTAATTGTGGTATGGCTCAGTCTTTGATCCTAGAGCTTTCTGTTTATGCAAACAAGTATTTGTGGTGTAGCTCAGCCATAGCACACAGCTTTAATCCAAGAGCTTCCTGTAAACAGGGTTGAATTAAGTTAACCTTCGGTTAAGAAGCGGAGCATGGAACAAGATGACAGGAATCGAACATGGGAAAGAAACCATAGGGAGTGAGAGGAGGTCTGAAGGATGGATACAGAGACCCACAGGAAGTGGAAAGGAGGGACATTGAGCTCAAGGGTATTTCCTTGTGGGATGTCAGCTGAGTAGGAAGGTCAGCTGGGTGCTTTCTTTGCCTCTCTGAATCAGCAGGCTTTAACCCCATCATCTGGTTCCCGGGTCTTCATTGGTAAAATTGAACATTTGGGATCTGAGCAAGGGTTCAACAATAACCATGTTGAATGGTCTGGCTGCCAAAAGCTGGACTTCCAAGTTGTCCTATCAGGGTTCTGCTACTTCAATAAAACAAGCCTGAAGATCTGCTCTGCTCCTGAGAGCTGGATAAAGATGGCCTATTAAAACTCTCTGCTAAACCAAGTGTGGCGACACATGCCTGTAATTTCCAGCATTTGGGATTAGGAGCTCAAGGATAGCCTCAACACACAGTGAGTTAGCAGCCAGCCGACATGGTATCATGTTCCAGAAACCAAAACCAAAACCAAACCAAACCAAAAAACCATTTAACAATACAAAAACTGGTTAGGGCTGAAGAGAAGGCTCAGCAGCTAAGAGTGCATACTGTTCTTGTAGAGAACCCGAGTCTGGATCCCAGTACCAACATTAAGCAACCCACAACTGCCGTTAGCCCCAGCTCCAGGAGATACGATGTCTCTGGCTTCCAAAGGTACTCTCCCATACATGCATACACAACCACAGAAGGCACATACAAATAATAAAAAATAATAAAAAAGTTAAAAATAAAATAGTATTTAAAAATTCTCATCTGGGGGACTGAAGAACTGGGTCAGCAGGTTAGAGCACCGGCTGCTCTTCCAGAGGACCTGGGTTTGACTCCCAGGTCCCACCCAGTGGCTCACAACCATCTGCAACTGTAGCAAATATTCACTTCCAGAAAAGTTAATCCCTTCTTCTCACCTCCGCCAACACCAGACACACATGTGGGTGCACATACATGCAGGCAAAACATTCGTAAACATAAAATTAATATATAAAAAAATTGGATCCCATCTTGTAATATGTATACATATTAAATGAACTATAGCAAGATGAAGATAATATTGAAACAACACACCAAATCTGTTTTACAGAACTGAAGTCCCCTTTACAAGGACACCATCAGCAAAACAGAGACTACAGGAAACTGTAGAATTAGAGACAAATGACCTGATATTATGGAAATAAACGTTGAAGGGGAAAGATACAAGAAAAATATGGGTGTTGGAAGGCTTCCAGGCCATCAACCTACTGCTATGTAAATTTTCTCTGGGTCCTGATTCAAATATGAATGTATACACAGATACATAAGACACATACACACATTAGCATTTACACATCTTTATATGTGAGTAACTGGAAACTGCACACTAACTGGATATTCCCTTTAGATGGAAATGGTACCTATTTTTCATTCTGCGTGTGAAGGTGTGCAGTATATGAATGAGTCCGTGTCTGTGTGGGTGAGTCCACGTGTATGTGGGTGGCGTGTACTACACATGTGCATAAGCTAGAGGCCAAGACATCAGTTAGATGAGTGTTTTCTTCTATTACTCTCCATCATATTTTTTTAAAAATTTCATTCATTCATTCACTGACAGCTACTCTCTAAGTAGCGCTGGCTGTCCTAGAACTCGCTATGTAGGGTAAGCTGGCCTTGAGATCTGCCTGCCTCTGCCTCCCAAGTGCTGGGTTTAAAGACGAGTGCCACTGTGCCCAGCTTTTACATGCGTGTGAGTGTGTGCGTGCGCGCACTCGTGCTTTGGTACACAGGTAGAGGTTGGTTCTGCAGCGTGGCTTCCAGGGGACGGTCTTAAGGACGGGCGGGTGCCTTTAGCTGCTACGCCGCCTCCGCAGTAGCTCCACCTTAATTTTTCGGTTTTCTGAGGCAGTCTCATTACGTAGCTCTGGCTGTCCCGGAACACGTAAGCCAGGCTGGCCTTAGAGTCACAAAGGCCTGCGGCCTCTCAGGCACTAGAACTAAAGGTGCATGCCCCTTCACCTTTTTCTTTTCTTTTCTTCATACAGGGTCTCTGAGCACAGAGCTCACCACCTGGGCAGAGATGGCAGCAATCTCTGGGGATCGCCTGTCTCCCCAAGCCGCCTCCAGCACCAGGGCTACAGATTAGTGCCACCGTGCCAGCCCTGTATGTGGGCAGCAGGGATCCCAGCTCTGGTCATCAGGCAATCGCCTCACTAACTGAGCTGTCTCCTCAGCCCAGGACTATTTTTTAAAAGACAGTTCATCCTTTAAAAAAAAAAAAAGGTTAAAATATTTCTATCTATGAAATACTATACCTGATACTTCAAAATTATCAGGAGTATATGTGAAAAAAAATTAGATATGGAGCAGGACCTGATGTGATAATCTGAAGCTATGCGCAGGGCTATGGGGAGACTCAACTTTCATGTCTACTTTCATAAACATTCAAAATCATGCAGAACACAAAACAGATCTGAAAATAAAGAAAGGAAGCTAAGAGGATTATTTTTTAAGGCAGGATTTATTATGTAAGAATGAAAGAACAGTTCAATATTAATCTGTTAAAATAATTCATACTATTAAAGGATTAAAAATAATATGATTACATCAAGCTGTAGTAAAAGCTTTTCAAAAAAATTCAAGAGCTGTTTCTATAAAAAAAAAAAACGAGCAAAAAGGACCTAACACAACTCCCAAACATGAGAAAGTACATGCACTTTACAAGATCAACTGTTGAACACTGAATCCAAAGGCATTCCATTACTGTCTAGGTAGGAAGACGGTACCTGCTGATACACTGCTGTCGACATTGTTTTACTGGTGCTAACTGACCCAGAACCACTAAAAACAAAGCACCAGGCCTGGTGAGATGGCTCAGTGGGTGTAAGCACTTGCTGCACAGGCCTCACACCTGAGTCTGATCCCTGAAAGCTGGTGCGTAAGGAGAGAGCGAACTTCGGAAAGGTGTTCTCTGATTCCACATAGCACACATGCTCCCTCCCAATGATAAAAAATTAAATGTTACAGGATATCTGTGCCTACATACATGTGCTCTGCACAAGTACATATACAAATCTAAAAAAAAATAACCTCAAAGGAACAAATGACAAGTAAATAATATACATATTACAATAGAGATGATTTTTGAGAAAATCCAAGGCTTTAAATGGTAAAATACCATATTCTTGGATAAAAAGACCCAATGTCAAAATATATCAACTTAATGCAATTATGTGCATTCAGAGGAGACCTCTGCTTGGTTTTTGAACTTGATACAACTCTTAAAATTCATATGGAAGAGAAAACATGAAAACTGTCAAATGTTACTAGAATACAGATGGTATTTTGGCAGCACACAATTCTAAGGGCTGTGAAAGATGTGTCAGGGATCCACCCGGCCTGGCTGGGAGATGGCGGATGGGCAAAGCTGTTAGGGGAAGTAGCCTGGTAATTCCTCAGCAGTTCACCAAAGTCAGAATCTCAGCTAGCAATGTCTCTCCTTCGTGTGTTCACATACTCCCCGCAAAACCTGTGCACGGATCAGGTAGTGCCTGCACCTAACTGACATTCTCCTGTATGCTTTAGACCATCTCTACATTACTTAGGATAGCCACACGACGCGAATTATATTATACTGTATTATTTGGGGCACAGCGAGAAAAAGCCTGTACAATTCAGACGCAGTGTTTCCCCTGGATACTTCTGATTGGTCATCAGTGGAATACATGGACTGGAAATCCACAGAAAGAGGGCCAACCATATACACACTTGTAGTTATCTCCAGTGCATTATTCAAAATGTGAACAGATGGAAACAACCCAAGAGCCCATAAACTGAAAAACAAGACAATCAAAATGTGCTGGGCCTAGAGGCCCAGGTCTATAATCTCAATTAACTGGAAGATTGAGGCAGGATGATCTCAAGTTCAAGGCTAGCGTTGGCAACTTAGCCAAGACCTGTCTTTAAAAGTAAAGGATGTCGCTCAGTGTAGAGCATGAATTTTTTCTCAAACATTTAAACATCTCTCTCTTCCCATCTCTCTTATTCTGTCAGTCTCTCTGTCAGTCTCTCTGTCTCTGTCTCTCTCTCTCTGAGACAGGAGGACTGTGAGATCAAAGCCAGCCTACCACTAAGCCTAAGGCTAGCCTCAAAGTCTGAGACCTTAAAGTTGTTGCAAAATGTTTCCCAAACACACAGGGTGCTGGAGAGATAGATGGCTCAGAGCCTAGGAGCACCAGCTGTTCTAGAGGGCCCAGGTTCAAGTCCCAGTACCCATATGGCAGGTCAAGAGCATTTGAAACTCCAAGGGTCCTCTGGCCTCCACAGGCACTAGGTATACATGTGGTGCATAGAAATATATGTACATGCAGCCAAAAGATCCATTCACATAAAATAAATGTTTAAAATAAATAAGGAATAAGCCTGGGTGACTACCACAAAGGAACCGTATTCAGGCACACACAAGCTCTCAGAAGCATGAAATGACAGACATGTCATTTGCCACACTGCAGTATGAATCAGGGTGGGCCATGAACAGAATTGTACTCAGTGGAGAGAAGCTTCCCAGGGCCTCCCGAAAAGGACTGAAGCTGACCCGAGAAGAGCTCTCTAGCCTTCCTACAACCACGTCCCAGAAGCCAGAAGCTCTGCCTGTAGCATGGAGTGGAAGAAAACGGATCCCAGGCCAGCAGGCTGGCAAGAAGATGCATCTCGCCTAGACAATGGCAGAACAAATATGAAGTCTGGCAGAACTGTCCACATTAAGCATGTACAAGAGTTTCTGTACAAGGCACAGCAACAATTCAACACACAATGTATGAAATGAAAAGGAGGCACACAAAAGACCAAGAGCCTGGCATGCAGGAAAGCCTGAGCCGTGAGAGTGATACCAGAAGGGAGTCATAAAACAGACTGAATTCATTAAAACAAGAACCAAAGATAACTAACACAGTCAGCTCAAAAGCCCAAGGAAAAACAGGTCAAAATAACATTACACATCTGACAGCTGATACTTCCAACTTGACAGGACCCAGAACTATAGGAGGCAAATCTCTGGGCATGCCCCTCAAGGGGTCTTTAGGTTAGGCTGAGATGGGAAGACCCCCATAAATGTGGGTGGCACCATCCTACGGACTGAGGTCCTAGGAGAGCGTGAGCTGCACACCAGCACTCACTGCTTTGGCCTTCCTGTCTGTGGTTGCAATGTGACCAGGTGCTTCAAGCTCTAGCTGCCATGCTGGACTGTACCCTCAATCTGTGAACCAAAGTAATCCCTTCCCTAAGCTGCTTTATCAGGCACTTCTGTCATACCAACCAAAAAGGTAACTAATCAATACTTAAAAACACAAAGTTTATTTGCGTGTTTGAGATTATCCATAATGTGCGGTCTGTTGGCTAAGACGATGGTGCACACCTATAATGCCAGCTCATGTGGAAGTGCCAAAAGCACCACAACTTTAAAGGCCAGCCAGCACAGCTTAGATACTGACTCAAAACCGATGCAAGTGGGTAGGCATTCAGCACACCAGGTTAAAGGAGTGCTCCCTCGTATGCAAGGAGCCCTGGGTTTTATCCCTAGTAGTGGAAGGAAGAACTAAGAACACAAACCACAGTAAAAGTACTGCTAGCTCACAGAACATCAACACAAGTGTCTCTGGATGCTGGAGCAAACCACACCACCAGGAGGGCACGTGAAGTCACGCTTCCTGATGGTGTGTATCCACCATGGTGTTCTGCACTGCTGTGTTAGTGTGTGCTCCTCTGTTGTCTCTTCACCAACTCACACTGAGCTCACACAAAGAAGGCTCACTAGAACACAGAGGTGACTACAAACCTGAGATTCCGAGTACAGTGGTCTTACTGAGAACCAAACATGCACATTTTTACATCACAGGTTCTTCTGTGGGAGCATGTGAACAGGTGTCTGTGTGCTAGAGTGCATTTATGCAGGTCATGCTTGAGCATATGCACGTGGAGGCCAGAGGTCAACCTCAGGTGACAATATTCAGGACCCATCCACTTTGATTTTTCCTTTGTTTTCAGATAATGTCTCATGTAGCCCAGGCTGGCCTAGAATTTCCTACATTCAAAGATGACCTTTTCAGTCCCTCCTGACTACCCAAAATACTGGGATTACAAGCACACAGCTGGTTTATATGGTGCTGCCAACCAAATCCAGGGTTAGTGTGAATGCTAAGCAAGCATTTCACCAAATAAGGTACATTCCCAATCCCCATCCCGTTTTTCTCTTAAACAATATTCCTTACTGTGTGCATGTACATGTGTGTATGCAGGCGAAGTTCAGAGAGGACTGCTGGAGAGCTGGTTCTCTCCTGCCATCTTGGGACTGAACAAGGGCCTCAGGCTTGCAGCAAGCATTTTTACCCACAGCCCACATCACTAGCTACCTACCTATATTCTGAGACAGTCTCTCACTGTCTCACCCGGGGATTCCCAAGCAGGCTACAATGGCAATGAAGGAAACAGCAGGGACCCACCTACCTCTGCCTCGTGCCCCTACTAGGATTATGACCCCATGCTACTGTACCAGGCTTTTTGGATCAAGCTCAGATCCATGGAGTAAGATAAGGAAGGGGGGCTGGAGAGACCAGAGGTTAAGAGCACTGGCTGCTCTTCCAGAGGTCCTGAGTTCAATTCCCAGCAACCACATGGTGGCTCACAGCCATCTGTACCAGGATCTGATGCCCTCTTCTAGTATGCAGATATACATGGCAGATAGAGCACTCATATACATAAAATAAATAAAAGATAAGGAAGGGAAGAAGGAAGGGAGAGAGGTAAGGCAAGAGAGAGGAAGGAAGGAAGGAAAGAAGGAGACAGATAATGAACAAGCAAACAGGAAGACAGAGACAAACAGAGACAACGGGAAGCTGAAGACAGTGCACAGGTGACCTGAGCACACAGTGACATGTAGGATGGGCTGCTAGGACACAGCTCAGTGATTCGCTGCTTGCCTAAGGTCCTGGCTATCCTCAGCGCTTCAACACCACAAAGACCACTCTAAGACTTGCTTTATTTGGGAGGGTGGCAACAATACGGACCTACTCTAAAATACCTGCGGCGCACGCCTTTAATTCCATCGCTTGGGAGGCAGACGCAGGGGGGTCTCTTGAGTTCAAGGGCAGCATGGTCTATACAGACCTAATTCCAGGACAGCCAGGGCTACATAGAGAAACCTGTCATGAAAAGCAACAACAAAACCCCAGAAATTATCAGTTCATGACAAGAGACAGAAGAAAATAAAGCAAGCAAACCACACACACACACACACACACACACACACACAGTATGCAGTATGTTCATACTGGAGAAGAGATGGCTAGGTGGCTAAGAGCACTTTCTTCTCTTGCAGAGAACAACCACAAGGCTGTTCACAACCACGCCTTTAATCCCAGCACTCAGGAGACAGAGACAGGCAGATCTCTGTGAGGTAGAGGCCAGCTTGCTCTATATAGTTAGTGAGTTCCAGCTAGCCAGGGCTACACAGTGATACCTTGCCTCAAAAATAAAATAGGGGCTGGAGAGATGGCTCAGACATTAAGAACACTGACTGCTCTTCCAGAGGTCCTGAGTCCAATTCCCAGCACCGACATGGAAGCTCACAATTTTAACTGTAGTCTCATCGGATTCAATACCCAGTTCTGATGTCCAAGTATACATGTAGACAAAACACTCACACATAAAATCTTTAAACATACACACACACATACTTATATACACACATACAGGTAATACAACGTATATTGGCATAACTTCATCAACACCAGAATGTTTATCATGTTTGATTCCCATGCATTATAGATGTATTATATCACTGAAAATAAAAAATGAGAAAAAGTATACAAACCTCTCCCTAAAATACAGTCTTCTTTTCTAAATGTAAGACCTTTTTTTAGCAAAAGGAATAGCAATTCTATTCACATTGTATTTCTAGCATGTAACATCTTGCAAGCACTTAACCACATTCTCCGTTGCCCCAACACATTTACTATGGAAGACTCAAGATGACAAAAAAGGAACCAGACTGTATAATTAAATGTTTATTTTTGCTATAGTAAGTGACCTCTACTATATAATGAGTTCCAGCTAGCCAGGGCTACACAGTAAGACCTTGCCTCAAAGATAAAATAAAATAGGGGCTGGAGAGATGGCTCAGACGTTAACACTGGCTATTCTTCCAAAGGTCCTGAGTTCAATTCCCAGCAACTATAAAAATTACTATAACAATGATGAAAAAAACAGAAGTAAGCAGAACTATGCATTCTATTTCAATCTGTTCTTGGGGTTTCCAATTTGTTTCTTCCATATTTTTCCCTTGATACCATAGTTACTCATGGAGTTCAACTGAAGCTCTTCACTGCCTTGTTAAATTAAAATTCCTATCTGAATGTTAGCACCTGGCACCTTCTCAGTTCAAAATTCAGTCCCCATTCTACAACGCAAACAAGCGGAGAACAAAACACATACCTTCCGTCTTTCAGGGTATTAACGATGAACCGGTTGATCTGGCAAATACAGTTGCTGGCCAGCTCCTCCCTCTCAACAAGAGGGTTCAGCTGTGTGGCCAACATGAAAGCTGCAAAGCAAAGAGAGAACTTCAGCCTCCAAGCCCTTCCAGCCTTCCTTAACCACAAGGAAAAATCATTACAGCTGTTTAAAACTCCTCAGACTCTGCATAGAAACAGCATAAATCTGTCCTGTGTTAGTCTGTGGCTACTCCCAAATGTTATCTGTTCCTCAAAGGCCACAAATCATTTTTACTGTCATTCCAGTTTCTGGGGAAATTGAAGGCAATCCTTTCCAGGGCTTTAACACTGTGACTACAGACAACAGGAAAATATTCCGGAAGGGCCTCCATCTTCTTTTTAAAGCTTCTAGGACAGAAATAAAACTCCTGAAAAAGGAAGTACAGGACAGCTCACCCATCACACAAAATGTCAATACTATCCTCAGGGAAATTAATCAAAGAAAACATACAACACCAGTTAGAGGAAATTAATTAAGCTGAATGGCAGCTTTCCACTATACCAGTCTATTGTCAGAGCGGCCCTCTGCCAGCGGCAACTCTGCCTGAACAAAGCCCCCAGCCAGTGTGGGCTTCGGGGCCTCAAAACCCTGCACTCAAAGGGTAGGGCGTGCTGCTGTTATCCAAGTATTCCCAGAGCCTAGGTTTATTCATCATACTCACAGGAGAGTGTGTTCAACCCATCACTCATAAGCAGTCGATACCGGGGTGGGCTATTCCCTGTAGTAATGGGACGGATATTCTAGAAGAGTTGACAGAAAAGTTGATTCATTAAGCAGGCTCTCTGCCCAATCCCTAAGGGTAAGTGAACCGAAGTGGCAGGAGAGTAGATCTGCCACTGGTTTAAGACAAGATGAACTGTTTGCCCATCCTCCTGACACCCAAATACAAATGAAAGAAAAATGTATTGGTGATTTTTACCTCCAAACTCTCTCCAAGAACATTATGAAAACAATTTAAAATCAAGTATCAGTAATTGTGTTCTCTCTTCTGTTATCTCAAAATTATGTATAATATGTCACCTAACCCATGCAAGGAACTGTTTAGGGGACATAGAGAAAACGGCAACATTCTGACAGAATGACACATTTTAGAACCCACTAAATGATGGATCAACTAATTAGAGGTTTAAGCTGGGAGGTGGTGGCTCTCACCTTTAATCCCAGCACTTGGGAGGCAGAGGCAGGTGGATCTCTTGAGTTTGAGGCCAGCCTGGTCTGCACAGCGAGTTCTAGGACAGCCAGGGATACACAGAGAAACCCTGTCTCAAAAAACCAATAGTATCTGTTTGTGTGTGAGAGAAAGAGAGAGAATGTGAGTGTGTGTTCTGGGAATAGGGGAGAGAGAGAACGTGAGTGTGTGTTCTGGGAAGTAGACAAAACTGTATGTCTTTCATCAAATGCAATTTTTAATTATATATGAGTTAAAACCTGTTTGTTCGTCTCAACACACATGCAGATACTTACAATGACTTGAAGGATGGGCTTTATGGATGTATCTCCCTGTTGCATTATGGCCTGAAAAAGAAAAACATATTCTTATAAAAATTTTTAAAATGCAACTTAAAAAAGTGACGGGGGGGGGGGGGAGTTTGCCATTTGGAGTAAACTACAAATAATACTGTCCTAAGAGCTTGCCTAGCCAGGGCCATCACGATTACTAAGTGTGTAAAGACCACAGCCTGACAACCTGAGTTTGACCCCAAGAGCTGTGGAAGAGGAAGGGAACCAACTCTTGAAAGTTACCATACTAAACACATAGAGACCCTGCCTCAAAAATAAGGATGACTCCTGAGAAATAACACTCAAGGCTGAATTCAGGTCTACACACATATGCACACGAATTTGCGCACACACACACACACACAAAAAGCACTAACTTGAAAAGGTTCACAGGTCTGAAAACAAAACTTAAAACTTTCGGAGGAAAACATGGGACAAAGATTTGTAACCTAGAGTTAAGCAAAGATTTAAAGTACAAAAATACAATGAGTCACAGACTGCTGTGAGCAGCGATTTGGGTGCTGGGAATCAAACCTATTTCTTCTAGAAGAGCAGTTATCTGCTCTCCTACTAACTGAGCTCTCTCTCCAGCACCCCCTCGCATGCCTTCATTCCCAGCACTCAGGAGGCAGGCAAAGACAGATCTCTGTGAACTTGAGGCTAGCCAGGGTTGGTGAGACCAAGGCTCAGAAAGAGAGAGAGAGGGGGATCAATAAAAGATGAAGCCTGCGAGCTGGCTTAGAGGGTAAAGGTGCTTACTAGCAAGCCAGGTGTCGTGAATTTGAACCTGGGTCCCACTTGGCAAAAGGAGAGAAGCAATTCCTACAAGTAGTCGCCTGACCTGTAGCCATGTTCAATGGCACAGGGGTACCCACACTCACATAAATAAAGGTTTAAGAAAGTGGACAGGCAAGTTTGGGAGTGTAGCTCAGCGACAGAGCTCTTTATAGCTTGAGTCTCTGTGCCTGATCCTTAAAAGCTGAAATGAAAAGGCAACACGGTGTAAGAGAAAATAATTGTGACATTTATGATTTTGACAAATACATATGCAAAATAAATTCTTCCAACTCATTAATGCTACAACCTAAGTTTTTGTTTCTTAGGACTTGCTCTTGATCTGTAGCTTATGCTAGCCTGGAGCTCCTAACCCCCTAATGCTCTAGCATTGGGAGACATTCCAGAAAACACTCAAATTCAAGAAAACAAAAGATGTGGACACTTCACAAGCTGGACAGTACATACACTGAAGGACGTTCAGTGTCGTTCCTAATCAAGGAAATACAAATAAAGCCAGTGAGCCAGCATTCCACTCACTCATCAGAGCAATAAAACCCAGAGATGGTGGCACCAAGCACAGGCAACTAGAATTTTCACAAACACATTGGAAAGTTGATTTCTTATCAAATTAAGCATTCAGTTACCATATGACCTAGAAATTGCACTTTCAGATATTTATCTGTAAATATCTGGATTACTTTGCATATACAAGAAATTTAATACATATTACATAATTTATGTATATATTATGAATAATTTATATGTAATATATTTAAATATTTATATGCATAAAGATCTGTATATAAATGTTCCAAGCATCTTCACTTATAATAGCCCAAAAATAAAAATAAAAAAGCCTGTAGTCCCAGCCACTTGGCAGGCAGAAACAGGAAACGACGGAGGCCGGAAGTTCAAAACCAATCTGTTTCAGACTGCTTCTCATAACAAAATGACCCAAAGCAAAACCGCTTTGTAGGTAAGTCCCAATCCTATTCTACCTCTCAAGTGCTGAGGTTGCTACTGACCTGGCTAACCACCCTGCTGTTCTCTACAGCACAGGGGTTTGAGGTAAACTAGGCAAGTACTCTACAAACCCAGCTACATGCTTGGGCTTTTTTTTTTTTTATTTCCTCTTTGAGACAGGACCTTACTTTGTAACCTAAACTAGCCTTGAACTTTCAACCTGTCCTCTTAAGAGTTGGTTAGGAAGCCCGGTATGGTGGTGCACACCTTTGATCCCTGCACTCAGGAGGCAGAGGCAGGGTGATCTCTGTGAGTTCAAGGCCAGCCTGGTCTACAAAAAGAGTCTAGGACAGCCAAGGCTACACAGAGAAACCCTGTCTCAAAAAACAAAGAGCTGGCTTATGGATGTGTTCCACGGAATGTTGCTTTTTAATCTTTATTCATCGTGTATGTGGTCAGAGGACAACTTGCAGAAGTTGGTCTCCTTCCACCATGTAGGTCCTGGGAATCAAACTCTGATCATTACGTAGGCTTGGTGGTAGGTGCATTACCCACCAAACCATCTTGCAGCCCACATGGGCCTGGCCTGGGTGTGACAGCTCACACTGTAACCCCACCAGTCAAGAGGTAGAGGTCAGAGGACTAACACAGGTGGGAGCCAGCCTGGGGTACGACATGAGGTAGGCCACACTACAGTGGCAAGACCCTGTTTTAAAACACTGGGCAACTTTCTGTCTCGGCCGCCATCGGAGAGCAGCAGCCATGGCCCTGCGCTACCCGATGGCCGTGGGCCTCAACAAGGGCCACAAGGTGACGAAGAACGTCAGCAAGCCGAGGCACAGCCGGCGCCGCGGGCGCCTCACCAAGCACACCAAGTTCGTGCGAGACATCAGGGAGGTGTGCGGCTTCGCCCCGTACGAGCGGCGCGCCATGGAGCTGCTCAAGGTGTCTAAGGACAAGCGCGCGCTCAAGTTCATCAAGAAGAGGGTGGGCACGCACATCCGCGCCAAGAGGAAGCGGGAGGAGCTGAGCAACGTGCTGGCAGCTATGAGGAAGGCGGCGGCCAAGAAGGACTGATGCCCCCTCCCCCAATAAACGTTGTGCCACACACACACACACACACACACAAAAAAAAAAACACTGGGCAAGGTGAAGGTCATTAAGTAATTTCAAAAGCAAAGGTCAATAATCTCATTACACACCTTTCTGTTCTGTTTAACTTTAAAACCTCATGCAGATTATTATTCTTAATTTTAAAGGTATCATAAATATACAAAGGAAAAAATTTCTCTGGAACATATCATAACATGTGCACTTCAAAGTACTTCAGGGGCTGGAAAGAAGACTCAGCAATTAGGAGCACTGGCTGCTCTTCCAAAAAACCTGAGCTCAATTCCCAGCACCACCTGGCAGTTCACAGCTGCAACTCCAGTTCCAGGGGACCTGACACCCTCACTCAGACATACACGCAGGCTGAACACCAATGTACGTAAAATAATAATTAAATAAAATAACCAACTTTAAAAAAGAAGTACTTTAAGTTGGGCTGGGGAGATGGCTGAGGGAATAGGACCACTGGCTGCTCTTCCCAGAGGTCCTGAGTTCAAGTCCCAGCACTCAAATGGTGGCTCACAACTGTCTATGTTATCTAATGCCCTCTTTTGGTGTGCAGACATACATGTGGAGAAAACATCCACACACATGAAATCCATAAATAAACCTCTTAAAAAGTACACTAAAGAGCTGAGTGGTGGTGGCACACGCCTTTACTCACCGCTCGGGAGGCAGAGGCAGGTGGATCTCTGAGCTCAAGGGCAGCCTGGTCTACAGAATGAGTTCCAGAACAGTCAAGGCTACAGAGAGAAGCCATCTCAAAAAAAAAAAAAATTAAAATCTCCAAGTAATGTTACTAATAAAAACCATACAGCAACAAAATATAACAATCAAGGGCATGGGCAGTTTATACCTCTTTGCACTTTAACATCTTTGACTGTTAAATGTGATATTAATAAAAAAATAGCTAACACTGGAAATCATCAAAAATATTAATTTCCTTGTTTTCCCTCTATAACTTAATTGTGTAAAAGACACACACACTGGACGGGCCAGAGGGACAGTGCAGCAGTGGGGTGCTCGCCTAGCACACACGTCCTGGGCTGATCTCCAGCCTCTGGGGACATCGAAAAAAGTCTTGTACTTCTACTTATCACCATGGCCCCAGGCACATGCCCATTTCCTAACTTCTGCCCCCAATACCTCCATTTCCCCTGTTTGTGTAACCACTGGGGCTGGAAGCTTTGGTGCCGACAGGCGCTTGTTAGCCGATAACCAGGTGACCTGGGCCCTCCACACTCTCCCCATCGATGCACATGAAAACACCGCAGAGCGTGTTACGGTGGCACGTCTTTAATCCCAGGGGGCATTTAATCTCAGAGGGCAGACGCAGGTGCTGAGTTCAAGGCCAGCCTGTCTAGAGATCAAGTTTCAGGACAGCCAGGACTGTCTTTAAAACACACAAAAACAAAACCCCACTTTATCTATGAACAAAACGTAGAAAGAGAAACCCCTACAACTGTACCTATGAACAAAGTGTAAGTAATACTTGCCCCAATGTCGGAAATAGCTCTTTCTAAAATTTTTCATATTTAAGAAAAGCTTAGCAAATTATTCAATAACCCTATGAACATCATTTTTAAAAAAGAATCATTTGTAATTTGTGTGAAGGATAAAAGGTGGCAGCTATAATGTTAATCAGGACAATTCAAAAATCACATTCCAAGTTTCAACATTTACAAACCCCAATGTATTCAAATATCCCCTTGTTTCTGATAATTTTTTCCTCTTCTTCTTTTCTAAGCTTGTTCTTTTCTCCCTTCCACTTTTGTCCCTTTCTTTCCATTGTTTCACTCACTCATACAACTAGCAAACACTAGGCACCTAAAATTTGCAAGTATCTTCCAAGTATTAGGGATATCATTCTAAAGGGGGGGTTGGGGTCTTGAAGGAAGTAGGTGCAGGCTCAATCTCTAAAACCTAGTGTAGGAAACACAAAGTAGCGAATATTAATCAAATAAATGTACACTTACACCTGTGATTATTAGCTGCACTATCAGGCCCTAAACACTAAATTCGGAAACCCAATCCTCCGACCAGCCCTGTGCAATGGGTTCTCTGTATCACTCTCATTTAACAGACAAGGGAAAGAGTTCACAATGCTGCCCAAAGCATTACGTGTTATAACTGAACAAAAAGGAATCAGAGTCTCAAAATTAATAGATTCAGTCTAGTTACTTTACCAACCAACTCAGCAACAACTAAGCTGCACTCACTGTTAGTAAAAGAAATGAAAACAATGGTCAATGGCCTCAAGGGCAAGAATATATTTTTAAATGACAGAAAAACAGACAAGGTCTGTCAGGGAGGTGGTGGGTACAGACTGTGGGGAGAGAGCGTGCTAACTCGGGCAACAAATGATTATTCCAGCATGGATGGAAGGTAGGTGACCCATAGATCTGTTATGTAGGCACCCAGGGTCAGGCACAACGTAGGGTGATGCTCTGAGGTTAAGGGTGGCTTGCTGTGCAATCCCCAGAACCCAGGGAAAAGCAGCCAGAGAACCAACTTCATAAAGTTGTCCTCTGGCCTCCAAGGCAACGCACTGTACATAGACACACACATTCTTTTTAAAATCCAGACTTAGGGACAAAACGGATTTGCTCTGAGATGTGTTCAATTTAAGATGACTTTGAGGATAGAGGGCAGCTCAGAAGAAATTAATGAGCAATTGACACGCAGATGAGGGCCTTGAGTCAACAAAAGTTTACAGAGGGGCTTGCAAATAAGACAAGGAAAGCAGCCAACCCGAGCCACGGAACACTAGCAAGACACAAGCGTTAGCAGAAAGAAGCCCAACAAGCCCAAACAACGTCAACTGAAAACGGAAAAACGTCTTCCGATTTGGCTCCTGCCAGGCCCTGGAGACTTCGGCCAGCGTTTTCTCTCGTGACTAGGAGAAAGTCTAATAGGAGTAAAGAGTTGAGAGGAGGAAAAGAAGTCAAACAGCGGAAAACAACTCCAGCAAAGTTTGGAGGTTAACGGGAAAGGGAGGAAAGCGAGGCCGCAGAAGGTAGACTGGGTATGTTTATGAGTCTTGTCTTCTTAGGTAGAAGAAACGCGAGCTCGTGGCCGGGCCCGGTGGCGCACGCCTGTAATCCCAGCACCCGGGGAGGCAGAGGCAGGCAGCTCTCTGAGTTCGAGCCCAGCCTGGTCTACAAAGCAAGTCCGGGACAGCCGGGGCTACGCAGAGAAGCCCCGTCTCGAAAACCAAAAACAAACAAAAAGAAAAGAAACGCGAGCCCGTCTGCGGGGACCGGGATGCCTCGTGGGGAGGGTCTTAGAGACGGGGGCGGCTTCCCCCGCAGCTACAGAATCTCCTCCCCAACGCTCTCCCGACCGGCAGCGGCTCCCTCCCCCTGTCCGCGCTGCACCGCTTCCAGGCCCGCGCCGCCAGGGCCGCCGGCCCCGCTCTGCGTCGCCCGCTTACCGCGATGGCCCCCTCGCTCAAATGTCCCACCATGGCTGCACCGCTAACTCCCGCGCTCGCGCTCCGGCTCGGCCTGAGCTTCCCGGCCCGGGTCCGGCGGGCTGCTCAGCGATTGGCCAGGGCGCCCGAGCGCGCCGCCCCGCCCCCGACGTGCGCGCGCTGCGAGGGGCGGGCCTGGGCGCCGACAGCCCGCATTGGCCACCGCGGGGCACGTGACCGCCCGATGGCGGGATGGCGGCGCCCTAGGGCGGGGCGCCGGGCCGGGGGGCGTCTGTCCCTGCGCGGGCCGCCGAGTTGGTCCCCTGCCAGCCTTCGGAAGTTTAGCGGACGGACAGAGTGGCAGTCCAGGGGACGATCGGAGTTGTTCCCTGGTAACTCTGCTGCTAAATGTGGTCAAAGCGGTGACCTGGGCTCTTCAGCCACGCTGCGCGTGCCCTGCCCCCGTGCCAGGCCCAGAGCTTGGCACTGTGGGATCAACAAGGTAAATCAGGCTCAGTCTCCGCCCTCAGAAGAGCTTAGTGGGACCTGGGAGTTGTGGCAGCGCAGAGCCCAGCCTCTTGGCAGACGCGATGTGGGCCACTCATGTGGTGGACTCCCAAAGTAGGGGGGAGAATCAATGAGGCTCTCGAGAAGAGATGCAGTTTGAACAGAGTCAGGAATGTGTGAGAATTTGTCAGGTGGATTCCAGTGAGGGAAGTTCCCAAAAGCACAAATGGCCTATGCAGCAAAAATACTGGAGAGCCTGCCTGTCTGTAATCCCAGCCCTAGAGATGCGGAGGCAGCAAAACTTAAAAGGTCATATCCTTAAGGACACCGTAAATTCAAGGGCAGCCTGGACTACATGAGACCCTCAAAAAATAAAAAATTGGGAGCCTGGCGTAGTGACACTCAGGTAAAAGCAGGCAGAGTTCTTTGAGCTTGAAGGAAGACCTTGTGTCGAAAAGTGAAAAAAACAAAACAAAAATGTGAGGCCGTGAACTGAAAGACCTGGAGATTGAAAAAGGAACCCTCTAAAATGAAGATATTTAACTTCATAGATGCTGGGGTGAGTGACAAGAGTAAGGACTAGAATAGTAGCCATCTGCTGATATTTGATTCATATTTGAATAACCACTACCTTCCATGGTTTCTTGAACAGTCTTCCAAAGAATGTGTCTGAGTGACAGGATGTTCCGTGAGTTGGTACCACAGATTATATCTCCTTCAGCAAATCAACAACTGTAGAACAAGACCAGAAGAATTGATTTTTGTTGCTTCTCACTTGCTAGGATGAAATCTCAATTTTCTAGAATTGTGCATTTGTAGAAAGCTGAATCTTTATTTTCTAACTTTACAGAGCTGAGGTAGCATGGATCTGCCCGTGGATGAGTGGAAATCCTATCTACTTGACAAGTGGGCTTTACTCCCGAAGTCCACGCAGGTCGCAATTTCTACAGCAGAGACTTTGAGCGACCTATTTCTTCATTCCTCTTCCCTTCTTCAGTAAGTGAATGGAAGCTTTAGGGAAATGTTGGTCTGGAAAACATTCTCTCTTGTCATGTCTCTTTTTGATGGAAGAAATAACTATATATATTGTGTGTTTGTGTTTGAAAAAGGGTTTCTCTGTGTAGCCTTGGCTATCCTGGACTCAGAGAGTTTGCCTGCCTTTGCCTCCCGGGAGCTTGGATTACAGGGGTGTGCCACTGTGCCCTGCTATATTCTTATATTATGGTGCGTTTAGCAGTTCTTGTTTATTTTCACATTTCTTTCTAGTCTGAGATTATGGAATAGGTAAGAATAACTACTTTTGTCTTCAGGTAGGTGTTATATTTCAGTCATTTAGTGTCATCCTTGTTGTAGTACCAAGGATGTAGACTTGGTGTCGCTCAAAGGATATGGTGCAGATTGTGTAGCTGCCCATAGAAACCCGTTAAGTGCTAAAGTGGGGAAAGAACCCTAGAAATCATACAGTCTAACCCTAGTTATTGTCAGATTCTATGGACTACATTCATCAGTGAGACAGACATTTTATTTCACAACCTGGTGAACATATGCATATGTAGAAAACAGTGCAGTTTCCCAAGTTTCATTTATTCAGTGAATATTGTTTTTTAATTTTTAATTTTCTGAAATTAAAATATAATTACATCATTTCCTCCTCCTCTTTCCTTCCTCTGACCTTCCCATGTAATCCTCCCCACCTTGCTCTTGCTCTCTATGAAATTCATGGCCTCTTTTTTTTTTTTTTTTAACATTGTGGTGTGTGTGTCTATTCCGAAACACATGAAAACAACCTGCCCATTCCATATACTGTTACTTGTCTGTATATGATTTCAGGACTGACCACTTGGCATTGATGGGGGGTTCACTGAAGAAGACTTTCCCCCATTCCTGAGTTGCCTGTAGTTCTTTGTGTGATTAATTTTTTCCTCTTTCCGGTTAACCTATACACACAAGACCCAGGTCTTGTTTAGGCAGCCATGTTGCCAAGACTCGGGTGTAGCTTCGCTGACATTGCTAGGAGGTGCAGCCTCACAGCAGACTTTCTGATCCTCTGGCTCCTGGAATCTTTCCACTCCCTTTCCTCCATGTTCTCTGAATCGTAGGAACAAGAGTGCTGCACACTATATGACCATTTGCTCAGTAAGTAATATTGATTGCCAAGCAATCAATATATTAATCCCTATACTCTAGAGGCAGAGGCAGGTAGAGCTCTCTGAGTTAAAGGCCAGCCTGATCTATGTAGAGTTCCAGGCCAGCAAGGGCAACATATTGACACTCTATGTGAAAAACAACATCAACAAGAAAATGGCAGCACATATGCTAAATTGGAACAAAAACAGGCAATAACAACGATCGTCAGGAAAGGATGTTAATGTGTGGGTGAACCGAGCAGGTTCAAGCAATAGCAAAAAGGATAGTCTGGATCACAACAGACCATCCAGAAGGGGCTGAGAGAACAGGGGGAAAACAGTCACAATGAGTATTGGGGAACACAGGTGGCACAAATCATGCCAGCAAGGAAGTAAGGACCTCAGACAATCACAGGAACTGTCTTCTGCCAGCAACCCAGTGAGCCTGGAAGAAGATTCTTTCCCAAACCCTCCGAAGAGGGATCTTACCCGGTGAGATCCTAAGCAGAGAGGCAGCCATGGCTGCTTCGACTTCCGACCCACAGGACTGTGAGGGTAATAAAGGACTATTGTTTGGAGCTGCTCAGCTGGGCTAGTTTGTTAAACAGCAATAAAAAACTAGTTGGCAGAGGCTTGAGAGAGTGATGTGAGCTGATTATATTTTCAAAGAGAGATGAGCAAACTAAGCCTGCAGGATAAAGCCATCCAACTGTATGTTTTCCTCTTAGGACCACAGCTAAGAACGGTTTTTGCTGGATAAACATTTGCGGCTGATTGTAAGATAAGGAGCACTAGCCTGAACCCTAATTAAGCAAAATGACATTTTTTTTAATTATTGTTGTTTTTAACTTAAAAAAAGGCTGGTGATGGTTCAGCAAGTAAAATGCTTGCCTCCCTAGGATGCAAGCCTGCCCACCACCTATGCAAGCTTGATGACCAGAGTTCAATCTCTGAAACCCACACAAAGGTGGAAGGAGAGATCCTGCTCCTCAGAGTTGTATTCTGACCTCCACACACTTGCTGTGGAGTGTGGACACACAAATACACTAATACTACTAGTAATTATAAATAAAAAGTTTTAAAAAGAAAATAATACCACTGTTGTCATTAGTAGACTTACATTACAAAAATTATACTCTACTATTCTATTTTTAGAAACCGACTTGCTATACAAGTAACTATAATTAATATTTACTTCTTGGCTTGCAAAGCCTGAGTACATTAGCCTTCTATATGAAAAGTTTGCTGAACCCTGATTTTTCGTTTTAATGACTTTCTATTGATTTTTTTTTTACTTTTGTGCATGTGTGTGTAGTATTGTATGTAGTATATGTGTGTAGTATGTGCATGCAGGCACATGCCACAGTTCACATGTGGGGGTCAGAGGACAGCTTTGGGGAGTTGGTGCTTTCCTTCTACCATGTGGGTTCTGGGGATTAAACTCAGGTTGCCAGACTTGGCAGGAAGTGCCTGTAGGTCTGAAGAGTCTCACTGGTCCAGAGCCCTGTTTTAAAGAATCACTCTGTCTGCAGAAGGAGCCACGGTAGAAGCAGAGAAGGCTTTAAGGCCAGTGCAGTAACCCCGATGAGATGGACCTCGTCCAGCATGACTGTAGTTAGGGCAGGAAGAAGCGTTTGGTTTCTGAGATGTAGTAGCTCTTGAGATGTGTTGTAGAGTGTGAGAAGTAAAGATGACCCAGGGAGAAGGCAAAAGGATGACATCACCACTTGGGAATCCCAGACAGGGAAAGAAGATCCATGCCTCGTATTTGAGTTGCATGTGTCCAGTGCATGCCTAAGGGTAATGTCTAAATATGTTTGGGATTTCAGGGAGAGGCCTGGGATAGAGATACAGACCTGGGAGATTCTGTGGCATTTAGAGCCATCAGACTGGTCCAGACCAAGCGAGAGTGTGTGGATGCTCACTGCCTGTGCTGTACTGTGACAATTTGCCTTTTGCTTACCTCATTTTGAAATGCTAATCAGAACCCACTAAATTAATTTCATGACCCACTGAATCATGACCTACAATTTGAAAAAAACTGAAAAATGTCTAAGCTGTCTGTGGGATCTGTGGATTCCCTTTACAGAATTTCAGAAATGGTAAGGAACTGATGAAAGTATAGATAATAAGCAGACTTTTGCCTAGATAAATCAGTCTGCTTTGCTAGCAGAAAAATGTAATAAACAACAAGAATCATTTGAATATTTGATGCATTGGCAGGAATGTTTAATTAAAGGGAGGATCTGTTGGGTTGTTTAACAGAGAAGTTATAGATTCCAGCCTGAGCTCTCTTCCCTCTTCACTTTGTACTCTCAACTGAAGTAGTTGCATTCAGACTGATGACATCAGTTTTCTCTGAAGTGTCCTTGAAATGTATCTCAAGCCCTGCCCTCTTTTCTGAGACTCAAGTCTATAAGTCTAACATATCCAGAAATAAACACATGATTTTGCAATCAAAATCAGAATCCCTTCCAGTGGTCCCTTATTTTACTGAATTCCAACAGCCTTGAGTTCAGTTCCAAACCTGGAAATTATGGGCCTGTTCATTTCTGTTGCTGTGATAAACTATCTTAGCAGAAAGCAACTTGAAAGAGGAAAAAGTTTATTTGCCTTGCAATTCCAGGGTATGGTCCATGATTTCTGGGAAGTCCAGGCAGCATCACATCCACAGTCAAAAACAGAGAGAATAAACACATGGATCCTGGCTTGCTTGCCTGCTTGCTCTTAGCAAGCTTTCTCCTCTGTACTTCCTGAAACTTCCTGCTCAGGGATGGTGGTGCTCTCAGTAGACGGGGTCTTCTCACATCAATCAACAGTCAGAATAATCCCTTACCAACATGCTCTGGCCCACTCCAGTGTGGACAGTCACTTCACTGAGACTCTTCCCTGATGATTCTTGGTTATGTCAAGTTGTTAGTTAAAGCTAACCATCACAGAGCTATTCTGTGTTGAAAGACCAAAATTATAAGCCAGGTCTGGTAGCACTTGCCTGTATGCCAGCATGCAGGACGATCAGAAGTTCAAGGTCATTCACAAAGCTGAGTGTTCATAAAGCCGAGTTTGAGATCACCGTAGACTACATTAGACCTTGCTTTCATAAATAAGAAGTAAGAGCAAACTAACTCATGATAGCGCCCCCCCCCCAGTCTACATCAGAGCATCTTGTAGACTCTCTTGAACTGCGCCAACATCTGTGCTTACAACCCAGAAACTGCTGATTTTTCCTTCTGCCTTACACTCCATAGTAAATCTGTTCTCAAATCTTGTTTTTGAAGTATTGAAGCCAGATTTCTTCACATTTGAAATAGGACTTCTGTTTCCAGGTCACAGCAGGCAGTGCTCCTGAGCCAGCTAGAAAAATTCTACCGTAACAGACTCATTTTAAAGACATCAGATAGCAGTAAGGTCTAGACAGACCAAAATTTCCAAACGTAAAGACTGCTTTTTATCGATCATTAGCCATTTTATTTCCTGGGGATAAATTGCAGGCCAAGGAATGAGGATGAGCCCAGCAAAGTGACCACCCCAGAAGAAAGAGAAGCCAGCAGAGCTCTTAGCAGTTATTTAGATCTGGCGGGATGGGTTAACAAGTGGACAAAAAAAATCAGTTTCCCCCAGTTCTCAGGAATGGAAAGTCAACTGAAGAGGCAGAATAAATCTGCGTCCTGTCCTGTTCAGAAGCAAAATCCACTGGCAGAAGGGTTGCTGGAGCAAACAAATGATCTCTGTCAAGACATTTGCCAGATGTTGAATGTCTTTGAGGTGACAAGCCGCAGATCCAAGTTCAGAACCTCTCTTGAGACCTAAAGAGAGGACGTTTTTTAGGTTCTCAAACTAAAGCTCAGGAGGACCACACTCAAGGATCAGTGAAAAACCAGCTATACTGAATTTTATGAAATTTGTTTTTTTAAGACAGGGTCTCTCCACGTAGCACAGGTTTCATCTTCCTGCCTCGGCCTCACTAGTGTAGAAGGAAACTGCTGCATAAACAAGACTTTGAGTTCACAACCCTGGTGCCCACATGTATCAGAATTCTCTACAGAGACAGAACCGGTAGAGTGAAAATATGATTTTGTTGAGACAGGGTTTCTCTGTGTACCCTGACCTGGAACTCATGCTGCAGACCAAGCTGGCCTTGACTTCAAATGTGTGCCTGCCTCTGCCTCCTGAGCACTGGGATTAAAGGTGTCTGCCACCATGCCCAGCTGAGTATATGTATTAAAATCCGATTGGCTTACATAGCATGTTCTGGGCAGGCCACTGTGGCTCGTCTGACACTGGGGAGGCTGAGAATCTAGTAGTTGCTCAGTCTACAAGTCTGGGTGTCTCAGCTGTGCTGGTCTGGCATCGAAGGCCTGGAGGACTCCTGGAGAGCTGCTGGCCATCAGGCTAGGTTGGAAGCTGGAAAATATCAGCAAAGGAATGTGTTAGCAAGAGGACGGATGAACTTGCCAGCAAGAATGAAGGCAAACAGGCAAATGTCGAAGTTCCGGTCCATCCACATTTAGTATGGGTCTTCTCATTTTAAGTGATCAAAAAAATCCCTCACAGGGGCCTAGCGAGATGGCTCAATGGTTAAGACAACTTACAGAGGACCTGAGTAAATTCCCAGAACTCACATGATAGTTCACAACCATCAGTCCCTCTAATTCCAGGGCATCCGTCACTGTCTTTTGACCTCTGAGGACACCAGACATGCCTGTGGTGCATATATATGCATGCAGGGAAGGCATTCTTGCACATAAGTAAGAACGTCCCTCTTGGAGTGCCAGCAGCTTGAATTTTTGTTGATTACAGATCCAGTCAATTTGACAACTAAGATGAGCCAGGCATGATCACATGCGTCTATAACCTGAGATGTTACTTAGATATGATGATAGAGACAGGTGGATCTCTGTGAATTCGAGGCCAGCATGGTCTACAGAGTGAGTCCAGGACAGCCAAGGCTATACAGCGAAACCCTGTCTCAAAAAAATCATAAATAAATAAATACATAACTAAATGAAGTGAGGGCGGGGTGGTGATGGTAGTGCACATCTTTAATACCAGCACTGAAGAGACAGAGGCAAGCAGATCTCTGACTCACGGCCAGCCTGGTCTACAAAGCAAGTTCCAGGACAGCCAAGGCTACACAAAGAACCCCCCCCCCCCAAAAAAACAAAACAGTTGAGAAGACATCAATCATCCAGTGGCCTCCATATTTCACCCGCACACAGATACAAACACATTCATCCATCACGTACACACACAGTAAAACTAAGTTAAAAATAAAACAAGTAGGACATAGGAGTACAGACCCATAATGCAGAGACTGAGATAGCATTAAGAGTTTGAGGCCGGGGGCTAAGAGATGACTCAGCAGTTAGAAGCACTTGCTGCTCTTTCAGAGGACCTAGGTTCAATTCCTATCACTCTCATGGCAGCTCAAAACCATCTGTAACTCCAGTTCCAAGGGATCTATGCTGGCAAGTTTTTAAGTCCCCATCACATAAGCTAGGATCAATCTGAGAAGGAACCTCAGTTGAGAAAATAACCCCCATCTGATTGGCCTGTGGGATAATTTATTGACTGATGGTTGGTGTGGAAGGCCCAGTCTGCCGTGGGCAGAGCCATTCCTGGGCAGTCCTGGGGTGTATGAGAAAGCAGGCCGAGGAAGCAAGTAAGCAGCACACCTCCATGACTTCCGCTTCAGTTCCTGCCTCTGCCTTCCTGCCTCGATTTCTTCCCTGACTTGCCAAAGTAATGGAGTGTGACCTGAGGGTTATGAGACATAACAAACACTTCCTCAACAAGCTGCTTTCAGGCCCGGTGTTCTATCACAGCAGTAGAAACCCTGACAAAAAAGGCTAGTGCCCTCTTCTAGCCTCTGCGGGCACCATGCAGGCATGTGGTACACAAACGTGCCTGCAGGCAAAACAGCCATATGCACAATCAATTTTAAGAGGGAGCTGGAAAGATGGCTCAGTGGTCACGAACACTGGCTGCTCTTGCAGGGGACCTAGGTTCAATTCCCAGCACCTGTAGGACAGCTCACAGCTGCTTGCAGTTCAAGCTCTAGTGGATCTGGTGCCCCCTTCCGGGTGTGTGACACCAGACACACAGGGTGCACATGAAAATAAGTAAGTAATTAAAGAGGTAAAACAGTTACAGCGTTGGAGACCAGCTTGGGCTACATAGTGAGACCTTTCCTCAAAGCAAATAAAACAACAAAAAAAAGTTAAGTGTTAATAAATATTGGTTGGAAGATGTTTTAGAAAGTGTATGGAATTCTGTGTTCAGTGACAAGTCTATATTAATGCTCAAAATGACAGAAGTGAAAATTTCTGTTAATATGGTGACATACTTTTCAAATACAGGACTGGTGTTTTCAAACCAGAAACCAGAAGAATGCCTAGCACTTAGTAGGTACTCAGATTTCAGCTGAATTAGATGAGTTTAATTTGAGCTTTTACAGTTTAGATACATGACACATTTTGGGTTGTAATTTTTTTTTTTACTAGTGTCAGTTTTCTTTTATTGTTGTAAAATACAAGCATATCCTTACTATCAAACATTAGGACTATTCAATCAAGGTAAATATGAACATTTCCCCTTATCCTTTGTTAGTTAGGCTTAGGGATCGCCATGACAAACACCTGAGAAAAGCAACACAAACCCCAACCGAGAAGAATCCAGTGCCTTCCGGCCTCTGAGGCCACCGTGCAGGCATGTGGTGCACAAGCGTACTTGCAGGCGAAACAGCCACACGCATAATAAATTTTTAAGAGGGAGCTGAAGAGATGGCGCAGGGCTCCAAAGGTTTCAGCTAACGGGAACGTGGCTCTGTTGCTCTGGGCCTGCCTGTGATGAGGAGGGATAGCGTAGCAGCAGGAGCACGTGGCAAACCTACATCTCGTGGTAACCAGAAGCAAAGGGCAAGACAGATGGGCCACAGTGACGACAAACGTTCAGGACATGCTGCTCCCAGTGACCTACGTGCTTCAACTAGGCCCCACCTCCAAGTTCATAACAAAAATGCCATCAGATTATGAATCCATTAAAAGATTGATTCCTTGAGTAGGTCGGCGCTCTCCTGATCCAGTCACCCGTCTCAAAGGTTGGATCCACCAGCTGAGGTCACATGTGCCTTTGGGGTGATGTGTCATATTCAAACCATGACATTACACTCTGACCCCCAAACACTCGTTGGCCATCTCCTAATGTAAAATGCTTTTAGTTTATTGTCAGAGTCCCCCAAATCACAGCAGTTCCAATAGTGTTCACATATAAAGCCCAGAGGCTCCTCTGAGGCTCAAGGCAAACTCTTAGCTCTGAGCCCCTGTACAAACCAGCAGCAAGTTATGTATCCCCAGTGGCATAGAGAAAACATTTCTATTCCAAATAGTGCAAAAGAGACATAGAAAAAAGTGTGGAACTAAAGCAAGACCAAACTAGTCTCCCCAGCTTTCTTTTAGAGCCTGGTGGAAGCTGTCATGATGCTATAACTGCGTGACTACAAAGCAGCAACATGTGGATAAGGCCAAGGTACACAGACATGATGAGCAACAGTTTAGCCCTCCTAGACAATGACTCCTACAGAAGCTACAAGTGGCCTCTGATTGCCTGGGCAGTGGGCATGCTGAAATGAACCCAGGGTAAACAACTTCCTGGGCAGCTGTGCGAGCCCTGTGCCCTGGCACTCTGCTTCAGGGAAAGTTTTTTAAATGTTAATATATCCCTGAGCACTTGAAAGGATATTGCTGATTCCAGAAATGTCCTTAACAGAGCATTTTTGTTACTGTCCTTACTTTGAAGCACTCTTCTGGGTTTTTGTTGTGGTGGTTGTTACTGTTGCTATTGCTTGATCGGTTTTTTAACAGGTTTACACTATGTATCCCTGGCTGGCACAGAACTTGCTGTGTGGTCTCAAATTCATAATCCTCCTGCCTCAGCCTCTGGAGTGCTGGATTACAGGCATGCATAACCATGTGCAGCTGTAGCTCTCTTTTTTTTATTGTATTTGTGGGAGGCATATGAGTGGAGGAGGGAACCTGGGGGGGCATGTGGACCATGCCACCAGGGGAACTGGCGTGGAACTGGTGAGATGGGGCATGTTTAAACCCCTAAGATCAGCAGGAATTAAGAACCTGTTCTGAGCCTGCCTGCGTACGCTGGTGGCCCCCAATTCTCAAGGTAGTCAAGGGTAGTCATAGGTAGTCACCGGTAATCATGGGTAGTCACGGGGTCAGCACCTGGATGCAAATAGAGCATCATCAGCACCCCAGCCCCAAACAATGAAATTCCTTCCCACAGACCAAGGTTTACATAGTCCCTGTCCACCTCGAATAAAGCGGCACGAGCTAGTTCACTGAAGATTTCTGAGAGTCGCTGTTTCCACTAAGCTGTAAGACTTGGAGGACTGCTTCAGTAAGGACTTCTCTCTCTGAACATTTACCCACCGCTAGACTCTTGGACCCGCCTGCTTGGCTAGGTTCCCATCGCTGCCCGGCCTAGCTGCTCTTGCCTGCACCGCCCTCTGCATTGGAGCTTGAACTGCTCGAGCTTTCTTCCTCTTGGGGAAGGGCTGTAATCACCCATGCAGCTGAAAGTGTGTGTGTGTGTGTGTGTGTATTTTGGGGGATGGGGAGGTGTATGTGTGTGGGGGGGTGTCCCGGCATTCCCAGCTGGACTGGAATCCAGCAGAGCCTGCCTGTCCAGATTCGGCTCCCTCCCCTCCCCCCCGCCCCCAGCGGATGACACTTGTGGGAACTGGTTCTTCCCACCATGTGGGTTCTCAGGGATCAAACTTAAGGTTGTCAATCTTTTTGGCAAGCACTTTCTTATGTTGAGCCATCTCACTAGCCCCAATTTTGTTGTTTGGTTGTTTTGGGTTGGGAGAGCTGCTTGGTTGTTTGGGGGTTGTGGGCATTGAACTTGGAGCCTCAGAAATACTTTTTTTTTTTTTTTCAGATAGGCTCTCACTATGTAGCTCTGGCTGTCCTGGAACTACGTAGACTAGGCTACTAGATCCATCTGTCTCTGACTCCCAAGTGCTGGAATTAAAGATGTGAGACACCCCCGACCAGCATTCATCTTCTTAGCAACTATGCCTTCCTTGTCCAAACAGTGAAATGCACTCCCATTGTGATGTGTTCCTTATATCCTTATTCCCCCAAAACTGGTGGCTTGATACTTGGTTTCCAGCTGGTAGATCCTTTAAAATGTAGGGCCTGGAGCGGGCAGTGGTGGTGCACACCTTTAGTCTCAGCACTCAGGAGGCAGAGGTATCAGATGTTTGTGAGTTCAAGGCCAGCCAGGTCTACAGAGAGTTCTAGGACAGTGATGGCTACCCAGAGAAAATCTGTCTAAAAAAAAGAAAGGGCTGGAGAGACGGCTCAGTGGTTAAGAGTACTGGCTGCTCTTCCAAAGGTCCTGAGTTCAATTCCCACCAACCACATGGTGGCTCGCAATCATCTATAATAAGATCCAGTGTCCTTTTCTGGCATGCAGGTGTACATGCAGGCAGAATACTGTATATATAATAAATAAATAATTTTTTTAAATGTAGGGCCTGGCTGATATAGGTAGGTTAGTAGTGGTAGGCCTGTACGGTTACATAGGCAGCTCTCTATTTCCTGATCCACTACATCACGAGTGCTTGTCCTCTCCCACGCCCTCCTGCCAGCATGGTGAGCTGTTCTATCTTGTCTTCCCTGCTGTTACAGATGGGAAATCCCTGAACCTATGAGGCAGAATAAACGCAAAAGCTAACCGTGAAAACTAAGTTGTATATCAAGAACCCTCTTTCTGCCAAAATGTGTTTTCTACTCTGCTTTTCTGTTCCCAGTTCTTAATATGTATCCAGTTAAATGCGGCCAGTAATGTTTAAGCCAAGCCTGGGCTGCCTTAAAATTCACTCCAGTGGATTAATCCATTACCTTTAAATTCAGCCTTCCACAAAGTCTCAAGGCGTAGCAGAATGTGGACAAGTCCTTTGTCACAACCTCACAGGAATGGCTCTAATCCAGTTCCCAAGAAAGTGCGTGTTCCCATCTGAAATCTCAGGAGCACAGCCTTTACTACTTGCATCTATCAATGCTCTGTTCTCAGGAGAGTTCAGTGAATGCAATTTGTAGCATTCTTTGCTCTCTGTAGCCTGTTGCTCCAGACATTCCTTGACACCTTCTCTGAACCAGTACCAAAGGGTATGAACCCCATTGTCAGATAAGTCATAGCAGCAGCCCGACATTCTATAGCACCTTTCTATGGTGCTCAGCTTTTCACTGTTTCAAAATCCCTGGTAGGACTCAAGAGAGGAAGGTTTGTTCTGGCTTACAGTTTAACGCAGGGCCATCTCACTACATGGCTTAAGATCTGAAGAAAATCAGAGGATCATGTGAGTAGCAGCTTATGGTGGAAGAGGCTGCTTACAGCATGGAAGCCAGGAAGTAGAGGAAGCAAAGGACCGAGGACAAGGTAGACTTTTCAAGGGCACTCCCCCCCCCCCCCCAGTGACGAACTTCCTCCAGTTAGGCCTCATCTTGTTTCTGCCCCCTCTAAGTAATTCCTTCAGATTATTAATCCATTAATTAGGTCAGAATGTTCCTGGGCCAGTCACTTCCTAAGAGTTCCACCTCAAAACTTTGCATTGAGGACCAAGCCTCCAACTCAAGAGTTTGGACAAACTTTTTATTTCCAAACCATAACACTGCTCATTCTTTTCAAAGATCTATAGTCCAAGAGCTTTCTATTCCTTTTGTATGTTTGCATATACTTGTACATAAATACAATACGTTATATGTCTTTCTTTATTCTCTATTTGACATCGTTCTTCAGGGGCTTTTCAACATCACACCTAATCTTAATAGCCATGTGATATAACTGGAATAGTATAAATATGTCCCAATTTAGTTGTTCGTCCCCCAACTGATGAGCAATTAAGTGTTTTTGTTGTGGTTTGGTTTTGTTTAACTATTAAAGACAATGCTGCAGTAAGCAATCTTTGTGTGTGTGTGTTTGAGCACATAACTTGAGAAATTAAGACAGACTCCCAGAGAATTGTTCCACCGATGGCTGTGGGCATCTTAGAGTAAATAGATATTGCCATGTTGTCCACCAGAAAACCTTTATCAGCTTACCATAAACAATGTGTGGGAGATTCTTTCCACATTCTCACCAACATTCCAAAGCAGCAGTCCTTGAGTTCAGTCCCCAGGACCACAAAGTGTAAAAAGAACAAAAGGGGGGGGGGGAAGCTGGTATTTAATCGACAGTTTTCTGACCACAGGTAAAATAGTGTTCTTCTTCTGGCATTGCAGTTTGCCCACATTCATTTTGTGAGCTCTCCTGTGTCCTTTGTCTGTTTTATCAGTGGGTTACCTCACATCTGTCTGTAGGTGTGGCTGTACTTCATTGTGTATGTTATTAATTTTCCTGGTTGTTTTAATCCTTTAGAATTTTATAAATCTTTCATTGTACAGTCAGCCATCCATATCCACAGATGCTGCATACCTAGAGTCACCTGAAGAAGAATCCCAGAAAATCCTCCAAATGCCAGACTTGCATTTGCGTCAGACCCTGAGTGAGTCCTTATGGCTGACATGCTATGTAGGCGCGCAGGTCACAGCCTCCCTTTGTCTCAGGCCTCTCTCCAGAATTCGGTGTCTGAGCATTATTCTCTGCATCTGTTTTTTTTTTTTCTGTGTATGAATATCTTATCTGCATGTATTGTGTGTTTGTCCAGTGCCAATGGAAGTCAGGAAAAGATGTCAGATCCCCAGGGCTGGAGTTATAGGTAGTTGTGAGCCACAACATGGGGGCTGGGAATTGAACCTAGGTTCTCCGAAAGAGCATCCAATGCTCTTAACCACTGGACTGTCTTTCCAGCCCCTGCACCTGGTTTAACCTTTGTGTGACGTGTTGGTAGCATTAGGATGCAACTGTGCCGAACAACAACATAACACTATGTATGTGGCATTTATGTTGTCTTAGGTATTGTAAGTAACATATGAGGCCAATGGTGGAGATCTTACCTAATGCGTAAAAGTCTGGACTTGGTCCCCAGACTGTTACCCTGTCCACACCAACACACATGTTGTGTAGACATGTTGTAAAGAATAAGCAAGGATGTGCATGTCATATGCACATATAACACAGTATTACACAGGGGCTTGAGCACTGGCAGATTTTGTGTGTTAGTACATGTGCTGGTGTATTTTAACTTAACACAAACACACCTGTTATTTGGGCCGAGTTGCAGTTTTTTGAGGGTATTTTTTTAGATTTATTTTATCTATGCCTGTGTATCACATGTGTCCCTAGTGCCTACAGACGTCAGAAGAGGACCTTACATTTCCTGGGCTGGAGTTACAGGTGGTTGTGAGATACCCTGTGAGCGGTAGGAACTGAACCCAAGTCCTCTGCAAGAGAAACAAGTTGCTCAAACTCTGTAGTTTCTTAGAGTTTTGTGGTTGTTGTTGTTTTGTGTTGTTTTGTTGTCGTTGTTTTTGTGAACCTGTCCTGGAACTTGCTATATAGACCAGGCTGACGTTGAACTCCTACTTCTTCCTCTTCCTCTCCCTTCCCGGTGCTTCAGCTATAGATACGTGTCACCAAACCCAGCTTTTGGGTTTGTTTTTTAAGATAAAGTTTTGCTATGTAGTCCTTGCTGGTCTTGTATTTGTCAGATAGCCCAGGCTGACCTCTCACTCATGCCCATCCCCCCTCGGCCTCAAACACTAGGGTTGCTAGTGTGCACCACATGCCTGCCTTGTCATTTTCCTTTACAGCTTCTGATTTATGTGTCTTGTCTACAATGATCTATTCTACATCAAGATTATAAAATGTGGCTTTTTTCTAAGTTTTTTGGATAGTTTTATGCTTTTAACTCTCTAATATATCCAAAATGTTTCTCATGCTATTGACGCATCATTAATAGATAAAATCATATGTATATAAGGTTAGCCTTGGTGTTCTACTGTTGGGATGAGGCACCATGACCAAGGCAACCCTATAAAAGAGAACATTTAACTGGGGGCTGGCTTACAGTTTTAGAAGGTTTTAGTCCATTAGCATCACGGCAGGGAGCATGGCAGCGTGAAGGCAGACATGGTGCTGGAGAAGTTGCTAAGAACTTTACATGCTGGAGAGCTGGCTCAGAGGTTAAGAGCACAGGCTGCTCTTCCAAAGGTCCTGAGTTCAATTCCCAGCAACCATATGGTGGCTCACCACCATCTGTAATGGAATCCGGTTTCCTTTTCTGGTGTGCGTGAAAACAGAGCATTCATATACATAAAATAAATAAATATCTTTTAAAAAGAGAAAGAAAGAAAATTAGGTTTCCACCTATTTTATAAATTTTAACAGTCTGTGTGCCCAAACCAAAGAGTTTGGATTACTATGACTTCATTCATTTTATAACTCTTTGAGTTTCAGGATAACAGAAACCCAGCTCAAATATGAAATTTCTAACTCTGGAACTAAGATTTCCAAAAGCAGATATATTTTCAGTCTGGCTTGTATAGAGGCTCAGAGCATGCCTTCAGGCTTGGTATTTGGTAATACTGTACTCACTCTTAGCCCAGGGCACACCCATATAGAGTACTAACCCCAGAGAAGTACACCTTCTTTTTAGAGAGTTTCACTGAAAAGTTCTAGGAAGGATTTATTTTATTTTTCAAGACAGGGTCTCACTATGTAGCTCTGGCTGTCCTAGAACTCCCTGTGTAGATCAGGTTGGCCTTGAACTCACAGAGATCCTTCTGCCTCTGCCTCTTGAGTGCTGGGATAAGGGTGTACACTACTATGCCCAGCTTTAGGAATAGATTGGCCTAGCTTTGATTTTCTGTATAGCCTTTTGGTCAAAGGGAAGCAGCTCCTCTGATTGCCCAAACTTGCTGTGATCTGGATGTCAACCCTATGTCCACTCAAGGGACAGTTTCCCCTCTAAGACTGACCTGTAGGAGGAAGGGGCACCCTCCAGGATAAATGTGACTTCCCAGTTATAGTATTAGGCCAGGATGCGCACATCCACAGTCATTACCTTCTTCAGAACCATTGCTGTGCCGTATGTGTTTCCCCCTATGACCTTCAGAATTGGCTTGTCGCATTTCATAACATGTTGGTGGGTCTTGATTGGGATTGTGTTAAATGTACAGGCTCATTCAGGAGAGCTGACATCTTTACAACATTCAGCGTTCTCGTCTGAGGGAAAGCTTGTCTTGCCACTCACGCGGGGTTTCTTTTATGTCCTTAAGTAAAGGTTTATAGTTGTCTTTATACAGGGCTTGCACGTTTCCTGTGCGATTTATTTTTACTTGTAAGGTTTCCTTGGTTGTTATTGTGTGTAAGCATTTTCCCCCAATTACATTCTATAATTGATGGTTAGGGGTATAAATAAAGGGTAGAATCTTTTAAATTGCTGTATAAATGAGTGCTTTGGTATGTTTCAACATTATTTCATTTTTATGCCAGTCTACTTGGCATTTTTAGGTTAGAGAGTATCTGTACATAGTCCTCCTCTGATCCAGTATTTGCCTCTTGTACTCACTTTGTAACTTCCATCACATAGGTACACACCTTGTACTGTGTTGAATACTAGTACAAATTTACGGTACAGGCTTCTAATATGCAGCTTGCTTCAGTTCAGGGGAGTCGCCCTATACTCCTCAATGCGAAACTTTTTTATCACAAATACGCATTGAATTTTATCAAATTTATAAAAATATCTTGAGAGAAATTATCTTTTTTCTTAAACTATGAATGTAAGATTTTTATAACTATAGTTATAAATAATGTTAGCCTACATATTTTTTTCTGTTCTCTTTGTCGACTCTTAGATTCAGAGTGTGGTAGTCTCAGAATGAACCAGGGGCTTTCCTATCTGTTTCTCTGTTCTTAAGTTGCTTTTATAATGTAAGGATGATGTGTACATCTTCCAACTAGGCCTTAGAGAAGGCATCTGCCAGAACCTTACAAAACAGTCTTACCAGTTAGAAACTGTGTTCAAACACATGGGGGACTTGTCACATTCAAACTGTGACATCGTTATCTAAGAAAATATATTCATTTCTAGCAGGAGCCTAAAAATATCTAAAGGTGAACACTGGTGATGGTTGTGTGCACAGCTGCTACTGCTGTTCAGATCATCCTCACCATCCATCTTTTCTTGTTTCTTTGAGGCATGGTTTTACCATGTAGCCCTGGCTAGCCTGAAACTTGCTTTGTAGACCAGGCTAGTGTCTGTCTCCTGAGTGCTGGTATTAAAGGTGTGTACCACCACATCCAGCCTGCACTTTCTTTGAAATTATTAGAGGAAAAAAAATAGACACAAATATAGATGAGTGCCAGTTGCTGAACTGTTGCTTCTAGTCTAACTGTACCTAGTCTGAGGCCAAGGCAGGGGTTCCTACTTTGCAAGTGGACTTCACTAAGAGGCTTTTCTTCTCTTGGTGTTACTACAGAGAAGGGAGGGAGAGTGAAGGGAAGGAGAAGGTGAGGGGGGAGAGAGAAAGGGAGGCGATTTCAATGAGAATATCCCATAGGCTCATACATTTAAATGCTCAGTCCCCGGTTGGTAGAACTGTTTGAGAAGGATTAGGAGGTGTGGCCTGGTTGGAGTAGGTATAGTGATGAACTTTGGGATGAACTTTGAGGTTTCAAAAGTTCATGCCAGCCCCCTGCCCCCATCAGCATGGAGAGCCTATGTGCTTCCTGCCCCGATGACCGTGAACTAAACTGTAAGCAAGCCTCCAGTGAAACGCTTTCTTTTGTCAGAGTTGCCTTGGTCATGGTGTCTCTTCACAGCAATAGGAACCCTAACTAGCAACAAATGAGAGTGTTGTGTGACACTATTCCTGAATCACTAAAGGCCCAAGCCAACCTGGAAAACTCCTGAAAGCCAGAAACCTGAGTTCCCTGCACAGCTTGCAGGCAGCTCAGCGGGCAGCTCAGCGGGCAGCTCAGCAGGCAGGAGTGTTTCTGGGAGCCGGCCCACTGGGTGTGAGCCTCTTCCAGGCAGCTAGGCAGCTTAGCCGACCTGACAGTGCTCTCTATCCTCACGGCTTCTGTGTGCTTGGGAGAGAAGGGATCTAGTGAGTTCAGTCAGATTCAGAGACTTACTGGAGCTGCAGAGTTGTGTACTTAAGGAGCTTCCCGCCAAGGTGGAGGCTTTTCTCTGAAGAAACTGCTACACAACAGAGGTTACCACTGGAGGAAGGAGGAATTCAGCTGTTTGTGTACTGGTTACAAGCCATGTGGAAAATGGTAAAGTTAGATCTTTATACCACATACAAAATGAAGTGAAACAGAATTTGCAAACTTAAAGAGCTAAAACTGTAAATCTCTTAAAAGTCTTCATGACTGGGTTTGGCAGTGATTACTGGGTGTGTCAATAGCATGGCTATTAAGAGAAAAAAATAAACTGTACTTCATCGAGGTCAAAAGACAGTAGCAAAAGAATAGAAACACAGCCCAGAAAATGGAAGTAAATACTTGTTAATCATTTTTATCAGAATATTAATATCCAGAATTAATGAAGAACTTCCACACCCAACAACAATTTTTAAAAATCCAATTAAAAAAACAGGCAAATAACTTGAATCAACATTTCTCTGAAGAAGACAATACACAAATAGGCAATAAACATGTAAAATGATGCCCTACAACATTAATGATCAGGGAAATGCAAATCAACACTGAGATAAGATAGCACTGCACAGCCATTAGACAGCTGTTATTCAAAAACAAAAACAAAAATGTTGGTGAAGATGTGTAGAAATGGGAATACTTCTTATAGCCAGTGGGAATGTAAAATGATACAACCATTGTAGAAAATTGCTTGGAAGTTAGGGAATTATTGTATGATGCAGTATCCCACTTCTGGGTTTATATCCAAAAGAATTGAAAGCAGGGTGTGAGCAGATACTTGCACACCAGTGTTCACAGCCACATTATACACAGTAGTCAGAACTGGAAACCACCATGTCTTAGTCAGCATTCTACTACTATGAAGAGACACCATGACCATTGCAGCTCTCACAAAGCAAAACATTTAATTGGGGATGGCTTACAGTTTCAGAGATTTAGTTCTTTGTTATCAGTGAGCATGGTGGCATGCAGGTAGACGTGAGGCTGGAGAATTTGTGGCTGAGAGTTCTATATCCATATCTGCAGGCAGCGGGGAGAGAGTGGCGCCGGACCTAACTTGGGCTTTTGAAACCTCAAAGCCCACCCCCAGTGAAACTGCCCCCAGTAAGGCCACACCTCCTAGTCCCTTTCAAGTAGTGCCACCCCTTGCTGACTAAGCTTTCAAATATATGAGCCCGTAGGAGCCATTTTTATTTAAACCTCCACAGACATGAATGTCCACCGACACATGAATGGATAATGAAATATTATTCAGCCATTTTTAAACAGTGAAATTCTGTGACATGCTGCAACATGTTGAACCTTGAAAACTTTTTATCAAGTGAAATAAGCCAGACACAAAAAAAGACAAATATGCTCCATTCAGCAAGGCTTGGTTCTGGCAACATGAAGAAAGAACAGATATCTGTACAGAAAAGCTGGGTTAGTTTAGCTGTGCTCTCTCTGGGGAAAGGTGTCTACTGTGCCATAGTCTGGAAACTCAGCCCATTTATTGTGTTCCGCATAGGAGGCAGGTTAGCTCGTCCTGGTGGGCAGTTCCTTTGGAAGAGCAGTCTCGGGTTATTGTCATCCCAGAGGAGACACACTGTCAGCGTCCTCACAGGACCAGAGGAGGGCTCTGCAGTTCCCATGGGTCTGAGGCACAGCCACGTAAACAGAACACTTTCACCCAGGACTTCATTCACTCCCCACAGTATTGTATGATCCCTTATATAAAGAGGCTGTAATAGGACCAGCAAGATGGCTCAGTGGGTAAAGGTTTTGAAAATGAAGATCCCTAGAAGCCACAGTAGAAGGAGAGAACCAACACCTGGAAATTGGCCTCTGACCTCCACATGCATGCCATGGCATACATTACATACTTGTACACATGCACACTAAGTAAGTATATATATATAAAAAAGACAGCAGTGATAGGCAGAGGTGGTGGCCCACACCTTTAATCCCAGCACTTGGGAGGCAGAGGCAGGTGGACCTCTGAATTCAGGCCAGCCTCGTCTCCAGAGTGAGTTCTAGGACAAGCCAGGGGTACACGGAGAAACCCTGCCTCAATAAAAACAGGAAGACAGAAGTGATGGTTGCATAATATGATAAATGTGCATGATTGTGTGCTTATAAGCATTGATTAATATATATCTTATCATATTAGAAACTTGATTGTTCTGTATTGTGTGTGTGACGTATGTGGTGTGTGCAGGTGTGTGTCCTACACATGCAACATGGAGGCCAGTGGAAGATGTCACGTTCTCCACCTTTTTTTTTTTTCTTAATAATAATTTAGTCAGGTGGTGGTGGCACACACCTTTAATCCAAGAACTTGGGAGGCAGAAGCAGGTAGATCTTTGAGTTTGAGGCCAGTCTGGTCTACAGAGTAAGTTCCAGGGCAGCCAGAACTACACAGAAAAACCCTATCTCAAAATAAAGTCACAATGATAATAATAATAATTTTATGAACATTATTATAAAAGGCTTGGAAATAAATAAAAACATGAGACACCAAAATTAAGCAGACCCGAAGTCTATACAACTCAATGAACTTCTATATAGTTAGAACAGGCATTCTGAACTGAAGCCGTGGAGCTGGACATTAAATGTTACGCTTTCATCATCACTTTGGCAGCACATATAATAAGTTCTACACTTTCAGCTGTAGTGATAGGGAATACCATTTTTTTCTACTACTCAGTCGGCAGAAGGAAAAGGATTTCTCTGAGTTCAAAGCCTGCCTGGTCTACATAGTGAGATTTAGGACAGCCAGGGCTACATAGAGAAATCCTGTCTCAAATAAAGCAAAACAAAACAAAATTCTACACTTTCATTTGATAATATAGTTTATGTATTTATTTATCACCTCCAAAAAAATTCATGAAAGAATTACAATATATCTTTTATGGCACATGTCCAAAGAAATAAAATGTATTCCTTTGAGGAAGGGTATCATCTTGAACATGGAGCTTCCTTTCCCCCACCTCACCCAATCTTTGCCCAGACTCAGTGCTGGAACTACAGGTACAGGTAGAACCATCCCTATTCTGATGCTCATATTTGCTTTGACTGAGGAGATGGCTAGGGATCAGGGTTAAAAGCTACTTGCAGCCAAGCCTGATGATCTAAATTCAATCCCCGGGACCTACACATTAGTAAGAGGAAAGTAACCCCTGAAACTTGTCCTCTGCCGTCTGCATATGCACTGTGACGTACACATGTTCTACATAAGCAAATAAATGTTTTAAAAAGCTGTAGTTTTGATTGTAATTCCTTCTCTGAAGTTACTTAAGAGAAGTTTTACAGCCGGGCGTGATGGTGCAAGCCTGTAATCCCAGCAGGGAGGCAGAGGCAGGTGGGTCTCTGTGAGTTTGAGGCCAGCCTGGTCTACAAATCGAGTCCAGGACAGCCAGGGCTACACAGAGGAACTCTGTCTTGAAAAAGAAGACAGACATACAGACAGACAGAGGTAGGGGAGAGAGGTTTTATTTTTTTTCTTGTCATTTTTTTTGGGGGGAGAGAGGGTTTTTATTTTTTTTCTTGTGAGGCAGTGTCTCACTATGTAGCTTTGGCTGGCCTGGAACTCTATATAGACCAGGCTGGCCTTAAAGTCACAAAACTCTACCTGCCTCTTCCTCCTGACTGTTGGCCAGCCAGGTGTGGTGGCACAGATCTGTAATCCCAGCACTCAGGGAGGCAAGTGGATCACTGTGAGTTCAAGGCCAGCCTGGTCTACAAAGCAAGTCCAGGACATCCAAGGCTACACAGAGAAACCCTGCTGGAGGTATGGGGGGTAACCTTGTGTCATCATACCTAGGATCCTGTCTTTTTTTTTTTTATGTGCATTGGTGTTTTGCCTGCATGTGTGTCTGTATGAAAGAGTCATACAGACTGGACCTGGAGTCACAGACACGTGTGAGTTGCCATGTGGATGCTGGGAATTGAACCCAGGTTTTCAGAAAGAGTAGCCAATGCTCTTAACCACTGAGCCATCTCTTCAGCCCAGATCTTGTCTTTTTTTGTTCTTACTTTTATTGTTCATATTTTATTTTATGGCATTGTGGTCAAAAAGTATAATGTAGGATATTCTATACAGTTTCTTCTCATTTAAAAATATAATATATTGTAAATGTGTATTTTTAAAATTTATAACCAGACCAAAGTCTACTAATTAAAGACATTTGTGGGACAGGAGAGAGGCTTTGCTGCTCTTCTAGAAGACCTGAGTTCAGTTCCCTGCACCCACATCAGTTGGATCACAGACACCTGTAACACCTTCTTCTAATCTCCATGGAAACTTGCACACGTCTCTCTCTCTCTCACACACACACACATTAAAAAGAAAACAAGTTAAAGAAAATAAAACTTTTTTACCAGCATTTGGGAAGCTTAGGAAGGAGGTCTGTAGGTTTGAGGCCTGCCTGTGTTATGTAAAAAGACATGTCAAGAAAAAAAAATATTGAAGCTAGGAGTAGTAGCACATGCCTTTAAATGCCAAAAATGCCTGGGTGGGTAGCAGAGGAAGGTGAGTCATGGAGAGAATGGAGAGAGGGTCAGTGCTTATGCAGGCTGGAAGGCTGTCATGCAGGAATTCTGTCAGCCTGTTTGCAAGTAAACCTAAAGTTACTAAAAAAAAGGTTTTATTGAATTTCATTTTTATTTTCTGTGTGTGAGTGTTTTGTCTACATGCATATATGTTCACTATGTACATGCCGAGTGCCTGCAGATCCAGGGGTGAGGGTGTTGGATCCCTGGGAGCTAGAGCTGCCCTGTTGGTGCCAGAAACCAACCACTGAGCCTTCCCTCCAACCCCCATTTATCATTTATCTACTTATTTTGAAACAAGATATCACCGTATAACCCTGACTGTTACGGAATTTACTATGTAGGCGAGGCTGGCCTCAGACTCCCAGAGATCCACCTGCGTCTGCCTCCTACCTTCTGGGGTGAATGGCGTGCACCACCACACTCAGCAGGTATTTTTAAATTATTTGGTTTTGTGGTTCTATGTGCACACATGCACGTGGGGCCATTGTGCTCACGTAGAAATCAAAAGACAGCCTGCAGGTGTGCTCTCCGCCCACTGTGTGGGCCCCAGGATCAAACTCACATTGCCAGGTTTGCTAGTAAGTGCCTTTGTGAGCGGAGTCATCCTGTTCCTCCCCGAAACAGACATTTTTAGCATCCTTAGTAGCGTGTGTGTTTTATGTGCTCACGTGTTTGGAAACAGCCTACTGTCTTGCCCAGGCCAGCCTCCAGCTGGTGCTCGTCCTATTGCCTACCTCTTGAGCGCTGGGGTTGCAGACCTGCACCACATGCCCAGATCCTCAGCAATTCTTTTTGTAATTTATTTTTCTTGTTTTTAATTATATGTATGTTTCTGTATGTGGGTATGTGCACGAAGGTGCAGGTGCTCACAGAGGTCAGAGATGTAAGATGCCCTTGGAGCTGGAGTTACAGTGGTTGTAACCAAGGGCACATGGAGTGAACTCGGGTCCTCCGGAAGATCAGCACATGCAACAAACTGCTGAGCCCTCTTCTCGGCCCTCCGCAGTGTAAACTGGAGAACGCTGCTTGATGCGAAGCTTCCGTGTATTACATCATTCTCTCCCCCAAGCTTCATTGTGATGTGCGATCCAGGGGTGATTCGTTAACCGCTAAGTACCCTCGGCTCTGAATGGATAGCCCTGTCTCTGAGACCAGGAAGTAATCTCTGGTTGAATCACATGGTTCATAGAGCCCTGTGTGCACTGCCTTCTCAGACACTTGTTGCAATTGCAAGAACAGTGATTCCAGAGCCTTCCTCGAAATAACAAATTTCTCCTTTTTGTTCGTTTCCTTCTTTCTTCACAAAGGCCTAAGGATGAGATGTTTTTAAAGCAACTTTCTAGTGGCTACTTGGTGGAAAAGGACCATGATGCTCCCCCTTTCTACAGAGAAGAAGGAAACAGAAAATTTCAGAAGAGGGAATATACAGGCGCTGCAATACTGTACTCTAAGGTAACATGCGTCCAGCCATGCGGTGAGCAAGGCACATCCTGCGGAGGAGAGTCACTGCATTTCAGAGCCCACGGGGGGGGGGGATTTTTGTTTTCTTTTCTTTGTTGTTGTTTGTCTATAGTGTGGATAAGATTTGAGGTGAAAACAGTAGAATTCTGTTGTTGATTATATTCTCAAACAAAAGATAGCTTATATGTCCTGAATTTTGGCAAACTTCTTCCCATATTTCTTCAGACCCATAACAGCTCCAGCTTATTGGCCCTTGGCCCTCATTTGCCAGGTGTTAGTTCTCACTGAATTGTGTTCCGTTTTTGTCTGAAGACCTGATGAAAAATTTCACTTGTAGTCCTAATTTAGTGAACAGCTGGATTTTTGGCTAGTCACCACGCTAGCTTACAACCAGAATGACTTAGGCTGAGCATGGTGGCACTTGCCTTTAGTCCCAGCACTCAGGAGGCAGCAGCAGGTGGATCTCTGTGAGTTCAAGGCCAGCCTGGTCTACATAACAAATTTGAGCCCAGCCAAGGTATGTAGTAGGACCATGTCTCAATAAGGTAAACAACCAGAAAGACTAAAGTTAAAAAAGGAGTCAAGTGGGTTTGCCAGGGCCCAGTCAGACTAGGCTTTGTCATCTGTTAGCATATTACTGTTAGTAGCACTCAACAGATACTTTACATTACACTAACCACGACCAAGCTATATTTATTTATTTTTATTTTGTGTATATATGGTTTTGCCTATATGTATGTCTGTGTAGTAATAGCAGATGCCTGAGGGGGGCAGAAGAGGACATTATTTTCCCTGGAACCTGAGTTACAGACTGTGTGGGTTCTGGGAATCAAACTCTGTCCTCTGGAAGAGCAGTCAAGTGCTTGTAACCGCTGAGCCATCTTTCCAGCCCTAGCGAGCTGGATTTGAAGCTGAATTGTAACTTTTAACCTGTGGTATTCTCACTGACCTGCTTCCATTGGTACCTGCCGGAGCATGCCAGAAGAGTCAAACAGTTCATGAGTGGGCGTGAGGATTGAAAGAAAACCAAAAAATAACACTCTACACACGAGATCAGTTCAAGAGGGCTGCCAGTATAAACTGCCATGTCTGGCTTATTCCACAGTTCCTTTTTATAGTCAGAGCAAAGCATCTCAGTACAATGAAGGGGTTCATCAAGAAGTTATACTTGTTTACCTCAAAGGGAAGTGAACTTGGCAAAACATCCTACCTATTCCTGTCTCCAGGTGAAGGCCAGGGTGAAAACATGTTTTTTCCTGAGAACTCAATAACAAAGCAGCCTGACAAACAAGCAGCTTTCCACAAGTGCCCTGAGAAAATTGCTTCTCTTGTGATTTCAGACATCTGTATGGGCTTAAAGCAAGACATGTCAAACTGTTGATCTGTGGTTTTATATATTAAAAGAATGGGGTGATCCCAGCATGTTGGCACACTGTTATAATCCAAGTTTCAGGGAAGGAAGAAGATTAGGAATTGAAGGTCAGTCTTAGCTTTTTAACAAGTTTGAAGCTAGCCTGGGCTGTATGAGACCCTGTCCAGGAGGGGAGAAAGAAATGTCAGGTGGTGAAAGTGAGGTGTTGTTCCATGGTACACCATTTGTCTAGCATGCATGAGGCTCAAGGTTTGGTTCACAGCACTGGGCTTGGGAGCATTGTATCTGTCCTGAAGCTGTAAATATTCAACACTTGGAATTAATTTTCCAAAAAAATCAAAGCTACAACAGCCATTCTGCAAACATGTAAAAGCCCTACTTTGTAATGGTATAATAAAGTATTTGGCTTCAGTTTTACGCCTTTACATCCTAAACATTATCCCATAGAAAGTTGTTCAGTGAAAACAGTAAAATAAGAAAGGAGAGACTAGAGAATGCTCAGGGCTTGAGCACATGCTGCTCTTGCAAAGACCATGGCAGGTGGTGGGTCTTCCCACTTCAGGGGATCCAAAACCCTCTTCTGGCCTCCACAGGCACCCACACTCACACATGCACATAGTTTTACAAATAAAATAAATCTTTTTAGATGGGCTTTAGAATGAGTTTGACATCATTGGGCCACATAAGACCCTGTCACAAGGAGAAAAAGGATGAAGGTTTGCAGTGGATGGAGAGGGAGATGCACTTCCTATTTCATGAAACTGGTATTTTGGTGATTATGGTACTTTGCAATTTTATAGAGAGCTGCTATTTTCTTTCTTTTTTTTTTTTAAAGTAATGCTTGTTGTTTTTGTCTGTAAAAGTAATAAATGTTACTTTGGAAAATATAGAGAAGTATAAAGAGTAAAAAAAAAAGTCATAACCAGTGATAAGTACTGCTAACGTTTCTGCTTCTGCCTGGCCAGCCAGAGTTTTTCCTGTGAGAATGTGGTTTTCTTTTACAAAATTGGGATAATGCTGCACTTACTGCTTTGTAACCTGCTCTTTTCCTTCAACAATTTATTGTACCCATTTTCTCACAGTATTAAATTTCCTGCTCCAAGTAATTTTCCATAGCTAACTCAGTGTTCTATTACAGAGAAGAAATGTGTTTAATTTAAGGTCTAATATTGGCATTATGATGCTATAATAAGCATCTTTTGTATAAATATTTATATCAACTGATTTTTGGTTTTGGATTAATTAGTGAATGGGTAAAGGGCTGGGTCAGAGGGAATATTTTCAAGCTTTTGATGCTGGTGCTGAATTGTCCTCCAGGAAGGAATTAGTTAATGTCCATTCTGCAGAATATAGGAATGTTCATTTCTCCATATGTTAAGCAACACTGGTTGTTATTATATATTAGTATTAATATTCTATTAGTATTATACATTTATTTGGGGATAGAAAATATGTTCATATAGTTAAATTTCAAAAGTTGCAAAAGTATATACTGTGGTTTCTTTTCCTGATCCTCTAGACATTTCATCTATCCCCATAACCTATAATACTGTATATGAAGGGGTATAGAGGTGAATAAAAACAGCCTAATAGAAGTGGCATTAACCTCCAGTTACTTGAGAACTGAGGCGGGAAGTCATGAATCTAGGAGCTAGTCTGGAAAGCACAGTAACTCAAGATGGTCTCAAACGCTTATGTAACTAACCTCATCCTCCTGCCTCCATTTTCCAAGTGTGGGAATTACAGGTAGACACCTCAATGCCCAGCTCATTCATTCTTTTCAGTATACAAAGAATGTTAATCCTGTGTGCTGTGATATGTGTCGTGTTTTTAATATATATACACTTATTGTATATGTCGTTGTGCCTTGTTCATCTTCTCCTGCTGCCCTTTTGTATCCCTCTTCTTTTTCTTCACTGATCCTGACCCCTCAAATATCCCCACTTCCTTATTTTTTCTTTTTCGGGGTGCTAAGAAAAATCACACATATTTTTCAATTCTAGGCACAAGTGGTACCACTGAACTATGTTGCTAGCTCTTCTTCAGCTTTTTTCAGATCCTAGCCCTTAAAAAACAAGATGGACATGATAATCATACTGTAATCCCAGCACTCAGGAGGCAGAGGCAGGAGGATCAAAAGTTCAAGGTTGGGGTTGAGCTGGGGAGATGGCTTACCAGGTATGCACTGCTCTTGCAGAGGACATGAATTTATTCAGCATTTATGACCTCTAGAGTTTTGTTTTTATGGGGTTTTGTTTTGGTTTGGTTTTTCTTTTAATTACCTATTTGTTTACTTATTTATGCTTGAGACTGGTTCCACATTGCCAATCATAACCTTAAACTTTGTAGCAGAACGGGCTTTGAACTTATGATCCTCCTTCCTCTACCTGGGATTAGGGCATGTGCCACCACGCAACGTCTGGGTTTTTCATTGTAGTTAGGGATTCCTCCAGGCTGGAGAGATGGTTCACAGGTTAAGAGCACTGGCTGTTCTTCCAAAGGTCCTGGGTTCAATTCCCAGCAACCACATGGTGGTCCACAACCATCTATAAAGAGATCTGGTGCCCTCTTCAGGCCTGGCGTGCAGGTGTACATGCAGGTAAAACATTGTATACATATAAATAAATAAATCATTAAGAAGAAAAAAGGGATTCCTCCACCATTACTTTTGATTCTTCACAGTTGCTTCCAGAGTTATTACACTTTCATTTGTTACAATAAGTGTTTGATCCATTTACGCTGGGCCTTGTGGCCCAGGTCGGTAATTCCAGCTACTTGGGAAGTTGAGGCAGCTGGATGGTGAATTCAGGGTCAGCCTTGGTGAATTGGTCGAAGTGGCAGAGGCTGTGTCTGAAGCTGCAGTTTTCAGAGACTTGGATCTTTATTTCCTCATTCATGTCCGAGGTTTGCTAAAGGGAAATAGATGGAACAGAAAGGTTCAGTATTTTTCCCCACTCAATTCAGTCTTCTGTAGTAATCCCTAGTTATCTGAGAAGATTGGAGATTGTTCCTGTGAGCGGCTCACTCTTTTTCAGGGAGTGTCACATTCGAGGCCTAACACTGAAGACATTTCACTGTGCTATGCCAATCGCTCTGCGGCCCTGTTCCATCTGGGTCAGTATGAAGTAAGTATTGAGGTACCTGGTGTCCTGCCTGCGGCTCCAGTGGGTGATGAGGTCCTCTCTGTCCTCCTGCACACGCTGAAGTCAGGTAGCGTAGAGACACTGACATCCATCCAGACTCATACTTTCTTGACTCACGTCACCTCTCACAGGTGACCAGGAAGAATAGTGTTAGCTAACAAGAGTAAGCTATGGCACACTCCACGGACCATGGACTGGATCCAATAGGCAAGCACTTCTGTGTCCATATCAGCCAGATGTGTTGCTAATGGTGCTTCAGATTCCAAGTGTGTCCAGATACTAGCTTGTTCATTTGTTTTTTCTACATAAGCAGGTCACAGGGACTAGAGAGATGGCTTGGTGGTTAAGGGCACCAGCTGCTCTTCCGGTTGACCTAGGTTTTATTCCCAGTACCCACACGGCAGCTCACAGCTGGCTATAACTCCATTTCCAAGGGGTCTAATCTCCTGTTCTGGCCTCTGCAGGCACAAGGCCCAGAGGTGGTGAACAGACATGTGTGCAAGCAAAACACATGCAAATAAAACAACAGAAGATATTAAATAAGCAGGGCATGCTTGAGGTCACCTTCTGCTGATATCACTCTTCTGCAGCAGGCCTGGCCAGCGTGAAAGGACAGGGTGCCCAGGGCTGCCTGTGAACACCAGTGAGGTGGCTGCAGCAACAACAAACAGCACTGAAGCATGGCATCCCTGCATGGTGTCTAGAAATGACAAAAATCAGCTCTATGGCCAGGCAGTGGCACAGGCCATTAATCCCAGAACTTGGGAGGCAGAGGCAGGCGAATCTCTGCGAGATTAAGGCCAGCCTGGTCTACAGAGTGAACTCTAGAACAGCCAGGGCTACAAAGAGAAACCTTGTCTCAAAACACCAAATAAACAACAACAACAAAAAAAAAAACAAAAAATCAGATGTGTGTTTTAGGAAGATAGCTGTGAGCCCTCTGTAATGTGTAGTAGAGAGGCCTAAGGTGAGGCTCTGAAATATCACTCCATTCATGTAGGAATGCTACACACGAGAGTTAAGGACAATTGGAATAGTTGCACGTTAATACTCACTGCCCTTCACATTAAAATAGAAGAGCAAGGATCTATCTGGGCATGGTGATGTACAATTATAACCCTAGCATGGTGAAGGCTAAAGCATGCTATGTATTTGTGGCTAGCCTGAGCCACATAGTCAGTACTGGCCAGTTAGAGCTTCCAATCAATTGGAATTTTTTTCCTTTTTTTTTTCTTCTTGAACAGGATGTCTCTGATTTTCTGTTCTGATGGCTACAGAACCTAGAAAATCTGCAGCTGCTGCTATTGATGCATAGCATACTGCTGCTGTTTGACTATATGTTTATGTTTTAAATTTTGGGATGCTTTAGCTGTGCTGTCCACCTGTGGAAAAGTACCCCCGCTTACCATGTTAAATTGGCACTGTACAGAAATTAGCAGCCATATTAATCTTGACACATTAACTTCATTTTTCAATTTATACAGAAGTAATGGGCTGTATTAAGTATTCAGTTTTACCTACATGGGTTTGATTATAGAGACTAACAAAGTATTCTGTAAATAATGAAAAAAGATCCAAGAATCTGGGTCCTAAGGAAGAAAGGCTCACTCCTTCAGATTATGAGACTGACACGCTGTCTACTGCGCTAAGGAGGTGCCTGAAAGGCTCACTCCTAAGGACAAGTTTAGAAAAACTTCAGCATGCATCTCTTTATCACCTCCTCCTTCTATCAGTGATGACCATTTATTGAACATATCCAGGAGTTTCTTTCTTCACTTTAGATATATTACTTTATCTCATCCCTAAAATGGCCTATTGATGGATCATCTTTTTCATATGAGAAAACAAAGACATTGAAAAATTAACTTGCTTGCTTAGGGGCCACACCTAGCCTCTTACTCATAGTGAGTACACATTTTTTTTTTTTTGGCTTCAAAGTCTACTTTCCTTTATGGGAGGGGCCGGGGTTCTGGAGAAGATTCTTACTATGTGGTTCTGGAACTCATTATATAGACCAGGCTGCCTTCAAACTCACAGGGATCTACTGGCTCTGTCCCCAAGTGCTAGAATTAAATGCATGTATCACTAGCAAGGTCTACCTTAATTCCCTATAATTTTCTAAGACTTTTTTTCCTCTTTAAAAAGATGGAACTATTGATCTAGTCATGGTGAGACAAGCTTAATCTTTAATCTCAGCACCTGGAGGCAGAGACAGCTTTATGCGTTCCGGCAGCCTGATCTACATAGAGTTCCAGGCCTACCAAGGCTGTATGGCAAAATTTTGTCTCAAACAAACAAACAAGCCAGAACTGCTTAATAAGAAAAAGTAGGCATAATATTATAAACAAGTATTACTATCACTCAGATAAAAGGTCCCATGGGGGCTGCGGCCACTCCCCATAAGGAAGAAAGGAGGGGAGGGAATGAATGGGAGGAAGGGAAGAAGGAAGAGAGAAAAAGAAAGCTCATGAGCACGCAGAGGACTTAAGGTTTAAGCTCTCAGTTGAAGCTGTGCACTTGTTTTTTTCAAATACTTTTTTAATTTTTTAAATATTAATTACAGTTCATTCACTTTGTATCTCAGCTGTAGTCCCCTCTCTCATCCCCTCCCTCCCTGAAGCTGTGCACTTTTAATGACCGTTTACATGCCTGTGCTTCTTCAGTTTCCAGTACATAGTGAAGAGTAAAGACCAAGGGTCACCCTGGAATTTCCTCTTTGTTTTAGGCTTGTCTTAAAGATATAGTGCGAGCAAGTATGCATGGGTACCCTGAAAGACTGCAACCCAAGATGATGTTGCGTAAGACAGAATGCCTAGTGAACCTGGGGAGGCTACAGGAGGCAAGACAAGCCATCAGTGATCTTGAAAGCAACCTCGCTGCCAAGCCAAGCCTGGGACTTTCCTCTCATCAGATCCTGCAGAGGAACCTCCAGCATCTGAAAATGAAGATACAAGAAAAGGAGAATCTCCCAGAAGCCTTCCCTGCAGCCCTCAGCAAAGCCTTTGAGGAGATGACCCTGGGGGAGGAGAACAAACAGATTTCTGGGGCATCGCTTTCTGTCAGCTTATGCACAGACCCTTTGAAAGGCCGCCATCTAGTTGCCACAAAAGACATTCTCCCAGGAGAACTCCTGGTGAAGGAAGATGCTTTTGTAAGTGTCCTTAACCCAGGAGAAATGCCACCATTGCGTCATGGCCCAGAAGACAAGTGGGATACCAGAGTTACCAATGGAGACCTCCACTGCCACCGATGTCTGAAGCACACTTTGGCCACAGTGCCCTGTGGCGGCTGCAGCTACGCCAGGTACTGCGGCCAGGAATGTATGCGGCAGGCGTGGGAGCGCTACCACAGCACAGAGTGTTCGCTAGGGGCGCTGCTTCTCACACTCGGGGTCTTCTGCCATGTCGCCCTGAGGGTGACTCTTTTAGCCAGATTTGAAGATGTTGACCAGGTTGTCCGGATGCTTTGTGACGAGACTGGTAACAAAGACGTCTGTTTACCTGAAAACAGGAACCTGGTCAAGACGTTGACCTATACAAACCATGGGGAGAGTGAAGAGAATGGCAAAGTCTGTGAAGCCCCAATTCCTGGATGTAATGTCAATGGGAAGTATGAAAGTAATTATAATGCTGTCTTCAGCCTTTTACCCCATACTGAAAAACATAGCCCGGAGCACAAATTCTTGTGTGCCGTCAGTGTCTCTGCCCTGTGCAGGCAGCTTGACGCCGCCCGCTTGCAGGCCCAAGCCTCGGCCTTCCCGTCCGCCCAGCTGAAAGCCGAGACTCCAGGGCTGTGTGCAGACTTGACTGCCTGGGGAGCGGCCATGCTGCGACACGTGCTGCAGCTGCAGGGCAACGCCCAGGCGATAACCTCCGTGTGGCACACAGGTAACGCAGAAAGCCAGTTTTTGCCTTACATTCTTGGTTTTTCTATAGCTAATGTTTAAGGGGGGGGACTATAAAGGAAGACTAACATCAAACGAATCAATGACCAATAAAGGAAACCACAGCTGTCTTATATTATCATTATGCTATCAAAGTTTTTCATGCACTTCTGTAATCCCAGAGCTTGGGAGGTGCAAACCTCCCACGGATGATTAGGAGTTCAAGACAGCCTCAGCTATACAGCAAGTGTGAGGTTAGTCTGAGTTACATGAGACCCCGTCTCTTACAGAGGCACTTAAGGAGTCAGAGCCCAGTGGTGGTGACACAGGCCCTTAATCCCAGCTCTCCAGAAGCAGCAGCAGATCTCTAAATCCAGCCCTGGTGTTCACAGTGAGAGCCACCAGGCTACATAGTAAGAGCCTGTCTCAATAATAATAATAATAATTTATTATAATTATATATAATATTGATATTGATTATTTAATTTATGAGAATTATTATAAATTGAATTTTAAAACTCAAGTAATTTTAAACTTACTCATTTTGTGTGTGGCCCGCCAGCCACAATAGGAGCCGATTCTCTCCTCTGTGTGTGTCCTGGGAATCAAACTCAGGTTGTCAGACTTGTAAAGTACTACTAAGCAAGTCCTTGTACTTCCTGAGCCGTCTCCCCAGCCATTTCTAGTATTCTTCTTGAGTGATTTCATTGTATCAAAAAATGCCTTTGAGGGCCTAGGCCAAGGTCTCAGCGCTGTGCACGCACAGTAGCTATAGTTCAGGTCTTTAGCACCCAGGTAAATGCCGAGTGATCACAGTGGCCTGCCTGTAAGTCCAGCACAGTGGAGACAGGCAGCTGAAAGCAAGCCAGCTAACCAGACTAGCCAGCAGAGGAGTTCTGGGCTCAGGAAGTGACCCTGCCTCAGTGTGTATGATGGGGAGGGGCTGAGGAAAATGCAGATGTGTCTGGCCTCCACAGGCAAGCACATACCCACACATGCTCAGGCCCACAGGCACGCACAATGCTACACATATACATGCAAGAAAGAAAGAAAAATTCTTTTTAAGGTTTTTGTTTGTTTGGGGTTTTTGTTTTGGAGGGTTATGAGTTTGGTTTTGTTTTCCCATTATGGTGACATACTCCTTCAATCGCAACACTCAGAAAGCAGAGGCAGGAGGATCTTTGTGAATTGAAGGCTAGCCTGGTCTACATAGCAAGCTCCAGGCCAGCCAGGACTAAATAGAGAGACCCACTCTTAAACAAACAAGAACTTGATTGTGTATGTATGAGTGTTTTGCCTGATGTCTGTGGGGCTCAGGAGAGGGCATCGGATCCTGGACCCGGAATTATGGACACTTAGGAAGCATTGTGTTGTGTTAGGAATCAAACCACGTCCTCTGAAGCAGCAGCCAGTACCCTTAACGCTGGGCCATCTCCCTATCTTCTTTTCTACTTAATTGTGCTGAAAGAGAGGAAAGTAGATGTTGCCTACACCTAGGGTTTATTGACAGATTAATACTCTTTTAGCCTAAATAGTCTAGAGAAGCTTAGTCTTCAGACTTTCATATTACATTGTCCAGATTTTGCCATCCATTTTGTTTATATGTCTACAGATCTTAATTCAGCTGCCAAGTTATACAATATGTTGGTATTTTTTGTGACATGGATCTTTTCTGTTCCCAAAGCAACAGAATTTGAAAACTAGCATTTATCCAGCCCATGGCCCTATTAAATCACATTTATGTTAGTCTCTGTTTTCTTTTCTGCCCTCTGCACCTCTTTGAGCCACTGCTACAAAAATATCCAAATCTGATGGCTCAGCTAGGAAAGGTGTCTCTGGGCCTGAGGACCTGAGTTGGTTTAGTTTAGTTGGTTTGATGTTTGTTTGTTTGTTTGTTTGTTTGTTTGGGAGACAGGGTTTCTCTATGTAGCCCTGGCTGTCCTAGAACTCACTCAGCCGTGCTGGCCTGTGCCTCCTTAGTGCTGGGATTAAATGTGTGCACCGACACTGCCCGGTTTAAAAGAAATATGGAACTTTACAAATTTTCCTGTGGCTCTTGCTCAGGGGCCATGCGGATCTTTTTTTTTTCGTTTAATTTATTTATTTTATGTATATGAGTACACTATCTGCATGTACACCTGCTCACCAGAAGAGGGCATCAAATCCCAGTATAGATGGTTGTGAGCCACCATGTGGTTGCTGGGAATTGAACTCAGGACCTTAAGAAGAGCAGCCAGTTCTCTTCATTGCTGAGCCACCTCTCCAGCCCCATGCGGATCTTCCAGTCTAGCATATGTACTGCCAAAGCGAGCACAAAGAC
>CM053746.1:42089873-42115820 GCA_028658305.1 Pachyuromys duprasi | reverse complement strand
CATTTTAGCTCAGGATATTTTTTTCAATGGCCATAGCATATTATGTGAAAAGAAGGAACTTACAAATCACCATGTGCCCTGGTCACAATTATGTTGAAATTTCCATACATGGATATCAGTCCCATGCCTACAGTCTCAGCACTCCTGAGCCTGAGATGGAGGCAGGAAGATGGTGAGCTCAAGGCCAGCTTGGGCTACATAGCAAGATCCTGTCAGAATAATAATAACAGTAATAATTCTTTCCATACATAGAACAGAAGGGGCCAGTGCAAAGACAATATGGCAGCACTTCGGCCCTGCCTAATTGGATTTTAGATGACTGTCCTTGTCTCTGTAATTTTCAGTTTCTAATTTTTGCATAGCTACCATGAATTCTTTCAGTATTTTAATTAGTTTTTCATAATAGAAACAATCTAAGTGCTAAGAATATTTTCATATGAACATTTTTAAGGCGCTTGATACATACTGCAGATTTGCCCTCCAGTGAGTCGTACCAACTACTACATGCCACCAGCAATGTCATTGCTTTTTTTTTTTTTCCTGTCTAATTCTCTTTTAGTCTATTCATAGTTCTGATCTTGTTAGATCCCTTCTTATTTTGGGGGGGGGGGGGTTCCAGCACTTCCCAGTTTGGTGTTCTCATTGAATTTCATTAGCAGCTGTTTCATTAGTGGTACAGAAGAAGGATTAAAGTGTTGACTAGGATAGACTTTGACAAAGACCTCTAAGAATGTATGTTATTATCTTTGCATATATTCTTTTTAATCAGAGTTCCTCAAAAACCTCTGTTTATTCCCATCTTAAGGAGGTCTGGAAACTGATGGCATTCTAGACTTTGGTTGAGGTGTGTGTGGTTCTGTCCCTGTGGGAAGGGCACATCTGTGTCACATCTGGATTCATGTCTTAACAAGCCTTGATGAGGCTTTGTGTGGTCTTGAATCAACTAACTGTCCTTTGCCTTCAGTCCAGTCCAGTCCTTGGTTACCTGACACCTGCACAAACTTATTTCCAAACTGTTTGTGGAGGTGGCTGTGCCCTGGGAGTATGAATGAGTTCTTATGTTGTGGTTTTTTTCTTAATTTAAATCCCATTTGAAATGCATCAGGGACACTTATAAATCCAAGGTACAATTTTGCTAAAGAGTCACTCACACTTATTTTTATATACAAAATGTCACCTATTAAATGTGGCTGATATGCACATACATATTCTCTCTTCCTATTTCCCGCTAATAGGTGACTAATGCGAAATATTGAGTAATTTTTAAAAAATCAATACTCAATTTTTTAGAAATAATTAGAGAGACATTCAACTCTGACACCAATACCCCACTCAGTTCCTGAGCCTTCCTCTGCTAGAGGATAATCTATAAATAACTCAGGAGGCTGACATTACTCACTGTGTTGCAATCGCTTGTGTTTTTTTTTTTTCTGAGAAAATTTTAGCAACTGTTCTAATAGAGGCTGCCAGTTATCAGTAGTTGAGAATGCAAGTCAACTTTTAGTTATGCAGACACTGATTATTCAGACGACAAATTGTCCGTGCCCTGCGCTGCTGCCCCTTCCTGCTGCCTCCCTTTAGCATCTCACTGCTCATTAGCACATATTCCAGAAGGTAGGCATCGGAAGCGAAGAGAGGGACTCAAAGCAGCTGAGCTCTTAGGAGAAGCTCTGATGAAAGATTTTAATGCAGTTTGTAGAATTATTGAGTAAAATTGAGTCATTTAGATTCCCTGTGAATTGTATTTACATATCCTATTCTTGTCCCCCACAGCAACAGATAATAGAATTGTCTGCAGAGAGACAACATAATTCTTATATTTAATTTTTCCCTTTGTAGAACATTTTCACATGATGGTTCATGGTGTTTTCTGTTTGAATCCAGACTAGCTACTTCTCTGATAAACGATTAGTTAAGATTCCTGGCACATGTACAGTGACAGCACAGTTATCTGTTTGTTTCTCAGTTTTTTAGAAAACTGTTTCCCTTTAAGTATCAGTGTTTCTCACATTTGAACCAGTTTGTTGGAAATAGGATTTCCCTCCTGACTAAACTGGGGCTCCGATCCTAGTTTAAGCCTCTCTGTTACAGTCTTAACATGTATCGTCTCTCTTCCTGGCCTGTTGGCTACTGCAGAAACCCTTGTGCTCCCTCTAGGAGCCTCTGGATAAGTGAAATGCTCCATGTAGGATGAACCTTGAATGGGAATGGGGTTTTGTGTGCTTTGGGGCTGATGTGTTACTCACAGGGCTTTTCTGCCTCCTCTGTCTTGCCATTGTCAGAAAACCCTGCTGTGTACCCACCACGCGCTAGTTCTCTGCTTCTGACCTTCTTTGGCCTGAAAAAAAAAAAACTGCATGACCAAATCAATTAACATTTTGTTTGAAGAGCATGCAGGCTGTTAGAGTTTGGGCTTACATGTCGCCCACAGGTCCATTTGCTAAAGCCCTGACTACTGTTAACTTTTGGGAGGTGGGGCTTTTGTTGCTTGTTTTGGTTTTGATCTTGTTTGAGCCGGGATCATTTACACGGCCCGAGCTGATCCTCTCCTGTCCCAGCCTCTCAAATGCTGAAATTACAAGCATGCATCACTCAGCTTACCTTTTCTTTGCTTTTTAAAAATTGATTTTGCCATAGCAACAGAAACCTAACACAAACACAGCTGTGCACATGAGTCTGAAGAACTCACATATGTGTGAATGGAGGTTTATGCAAACCAGTGCCACTGTCTTGAGCCCCTTTTCTTCCTTCCAGATTTGCAGTTGTGTGAATTGCTGGTTTACTGTCCTGCAGAGAGGTTGTCTGCTATGTAATGTTCCCTTCAGCAAAACATGTATTGGTTTGCTTACCCGAGACTGCAGAGCAGTTTCTAAAGATCAGACAAAAGACAGGCCGAAGAAAGCTGTGGGTTTTCTGTATACACCTAAGGCCTCGTGAGGAGCTGAAGTGGGCTACACTTAACTAGGACACTTGTTCCAATAGCAACCAAAGACCAGGTAAACAAAAGCACCTGGACTTCAGACATCTTGGGGAGATAACCTTAGGGTGCTAGAGTTCTGAGTTCTACGAACATTGTGAACTGTCTAGAAAGCGCCCTGCTGATACTCCCTTTTTGATTGCTTTTTCTAAGTTCTGTTCTTGGGGTGTTGAGTGGCATACAGGTGCAATGGTTAGGCTCTGGGAGACTTTCGTGCAGTCATTCCCTTGCTTCCCCGGGACCAGAATTTGCTATGAGTCATGTTCTATCCGATTTGTATTGGATCCGGCTGCAGAGCCATGACTCATGGGCTGCAGGCCCAGCTGTTCAGTCATCTTCTGAGGAGTAGATGGCAAGGACAGGACAAATGTCCTGATGCATATTTCTTTCTGTTCTTGCGCTTTCAGAGTCTAACAAGAGCGTCATTACCGACACCAGGCAGGTACGCCTTGCCACGGGCATCTTCCCTGTTGTCAGCCTCCTGAACCACTCCTGCAGCCCCAACACCAGTGTGTCCTTCACCGGCACCGCTGCCACCGTCCGGGCAGCGTGGCACATCAGAAAGGGAGAAGAGATTGTGCACTGCTATGGTAAGCCAGCCTTTCTTCCACGGCCCTGCCTGCCCACCAGAAAAGGATAGGGCACAGGAATGAGTAGTCTGGCCAGTTCCTCCACTCATCCTCTGCATCATTCCTGGAAAAGGCAATGCATCCTTTGACCAATAAAAAAAGGTCTCCTGGCCATAACCAAAAGGCCTGTTGAGGGCGGTGAGCCACATCTCTCCATGCTGGATCCCTGTACACTGCCTATCCTGAAAATTGCCTGGAGCACCTTCTCTGCTTCTTCTTCTTCCTGCTCTAGCAGCTAGAAAGCTTATCCATTTCCACCCATGTTTTACTGTTTCTTCTGAGATGGTGGGGGAGTACCCACTGAGCCAGAACCCCCCCTCCACCGTGTCAGTCACATGATGAATATCCCAGCCCCTCTGTTGAACAAAAGGGTTGTGAGTAGGCTTTGAGTGTCCTGACATGAGGAGCAACTGTGGGGTGATCTCTCTCCAGGGCCTCACCAGAGCCGCATGGGTGTTGCTGAGAGGCAGCGGAAGCTGAGTGCTCAGTACTTCTTTGAGTGCAGCTGCCCAGCTTGTCAGGCTGAGACTCTGGAAGCAGCTGCAGCACCCAGGTGGGAAGCCTTCTGCTGTAAAACTTGCAGAGCGCTCATGCAGGTAAATCTTCTCTACTGTTCCCAGAGGCCAGTGCCGCAGCCCAAAGGTTATCAGTCACTGGAGAAACCATCGGAGGCTTATAGAGAGCGCCATTAGCGCCTCCATTTTCCTGCACGTTGCCTGACCATGCAAACAACCAAAGGGTGAAATTGAATTTTTCCTTATAAATGACACAAACTCTTAGCTTACTCAAAGGGACATATAAGCTTTGGGTGCCCATCATAACAAGACTTTCTTTGACTGCCAGCTCCCAATAATGACAGAGACCTTTTATATTTATTATTAAAGTTTTGCCTTGAGCAGGTGTGGTGACACACACCTGTGATGCCAGCATTCAGAGAGGTGGAAGCAGGTGGATCTCTGAGTCCAAGACAGCCAGGGCTACAGGGAAACCTTGGCTCAAAGAAGAAGAAGAAAAAAAAAAAAAAAAAAAGGCTTGGCTTTATCTCAGGCTTGTTCTTAACTAGCCCTTAACTTAAATTAACTCCTTTATATTAATCTGCGCTCTGCCACGTGGCTCATTTCCTTTCCTCTGCATCCAGCTGGCGAATCTTCCCACCTCAGATTCTTTCCCAGAGTTCCAGTCTCTGCTGGAAGCCCTGCCTTCATCTCCTGCCTTTGCTATCGGCAGTTCAGCTCTTTATTAACCGAGTAAGAAGGTAAAGGAAGTATATGTTTACAAAGCATTGAACCAGGTGATACTTAACAATACCGAAGTCCAGCCTGTACAGAATTCAGAATTTAAATAATAAATTAGAATCATTACACAGTGCACAAAAGGATTGTTCCAAACAGAGGCAGGAAAAAAAAAACCTAGAAATTTACTTGCTCAAATAATTCATCCAAAGTTCTGTATCAGCCAGGAGTGGTGGCATGCTCCTGTAGTCCCAGCACTCGGGAGGCAGAGGCAGGCCGATCTCTGTGAGTTCAAGGCCAGCCTGGTCTACAAAGCGAGTCCAGGACAGCCACGGCTACACAGAGAATCCCTGTCTTGGAAAACAAAACAGAAGTTCTGTATCAGGTCTGATACTTGGTGGTACACACCTGTAATCCTAGCACTCCCCTCTTCCAGTGGCAAGATGGTTGTCAGCCTGTCAGCCTCCTTGTCCACCCAGCCCAATAGGATGAGCCTGGGCCAGTCCAAAGTCAAGTCTGAGCAAAAGTCTTCATTTGTGTCATTGATGTCCTAACTGTGGGGGGCAGACCCACATAGTTTCTCTTCAGCCATTTGACCCAAGGAAAGAGCCACTGCTGAGCCCTCAGTAAAGGGCATTGACTTTGGGAAAGTGACGGTGGACCCTTAGACACTGGAGTCCTCAACATTCATGCCCAGATAGACGGTTTTCTCCACTACCAGAGGATGGCATCCTCGTTAGGAATGCTATAAGTGGAGTTAGCTACATGTGGAGAAGCTAAAATTGTAAACCCAAGAGTCACATACGAAGCCTTTCCTAGCACGCTTTGCTTTGTTTTGTTTTAAGCAAGGCCTTCCCTTGCAGCCCTGGCTGGCCTGGAGCTCATGGGCATCCACCTGCCTCTGCCTCCCACGTGTACCACCATGCTGGGCCCTAGCACCTGTGCATTAGCTCTCCATCCCTCTTGCTCTCTCTTGAGACAGAGTGCCATTGTTCATCCCCAGCTAGCCCAGAATTCACTTCATATCCCAAGCTGGCCTCAAATTTGAGATCACCCTGCCCCAGCTTCCCAAGCACAGGGCCACACTTGGTTAACTCTAGTAGATTCTTAGTAAGACGATTATCCTTTGAGCCATAGCTCTCTTCTCTTCTGCTCCTTCTTCTTCCTCTGTTTCTTTCCCTCTATAAGATCTAGGACTCATTCCATAGCCCTGACTGGTCCCAAACTTGTCATCCTAGCCTCTACCTCCCATGTGCCACTGTTACTGCAGGGTGTCACCACGTCAAACTTTCTTTTTTCTTTTGGATTTTCAAGACAGGGTTTCTCTGTCTAGCCCTGTCTGTCCTGGAACTCACTCTGTAGGCCAGGCTGGCCTTGAACTCAGAGATCCCTCTGCCTCTGTCTCCTGAGTGCTAGGATTAAAGGCATTCGCCACGGGCAAATCCAGCATTCTGTATTGATTTTCTTATGGCTTTTATTAATAACCATTATACATGTGTTTATCATCTAAAAGCCTGTTCCCAAAAAGAGATGAGAGGAGTTGCTGAGGTGGAAAGGATTACAAGCTATATCAGTTCTGTCCAAAAATTAAATCTCGGAGTGGGATCAGCTACTGCTTTCATTAGAATTGCTATCAGACCAAACTCAGGGCTTGTTTGCAATGTGTGATTCCAGGAGTCTCTTCCCCATCAGGTCAGTGACTCTGTAGCTCAAGTACATGCAACGTGTAGTATTGATAATTGCTCTGGCTTAGGAATAAAGATAGCACCGACTTCCACAGGGAAATGATGTGCTGAGCTGTAGCAACCAGTCATGCACAGACTCCGTCAGCAGGGCCCGCCTGGTCTCTCGCCTGCAGGACCTTCAGCAGCAGGTTTGTGTGGCTCAGAAGCTGCTCAGAACTGGCAAACCAGGTGAGGCCGGCTCCCTCACCCTCAGCCTCCTGTCCCTTCTCTTTGTCTATTCTGGTATCGCCCTGCCCTTGAGAATAGTCTTCAGTAAATGATTGAGGACTTGAATTTAATTATCCCAGCACCAGCCACAAGATGGCTATGTAGGCCAGTAAGACCAAACCCTGACCAGCTGATAGTCTTGTGTCCCTTGAAAGTAGACAGGATGCCTTAAGCTGTGTCTAGTTGCACCAGATAGTCTAGCTCCTCGAGCACCAAAAGGCTTTCCCACTCCCACGGGCTTTGTGCAGCTCCAGAAGTTCAGTGTCGCTATCTTAACCCCCAACGGATGGCCCGACCTCTGTGAAGAGTGCTGAGTCAGCAGCAGCAGGAATCCTGCCCGGCTCACAGGCAGAGGAAGAGGACTCCTCTCTTCTCAAAGGGATTTGTGAGGCTTGCTATTAGACTGTGACATGGTAGAGATCTGTTTCACCTATTTTAGCCTAGATTCTAAAGTTGACCTTTAGCCTAGAGTCAAGAGAAGTAATGATTGCAGGTGGGCTGTGGAGTTGGTTGTCCTGGAAAATGGCTATTCAGAGCCCCAGGGTAAATGTGGAGAGGTCTCATCTAGCACTTTAGAAAAAGAAAAACAGGGGGAGGGGGCTACGCCTGGGATTCAAAGTACCCAACCTGTGATTGAGATAAAAATAAATAAATTAAAAAAAAAAAAAAAGAAAAAGAAAAACAGAAGTGACCAGCAGCTTCCCTGGAAGGCTGGGCTGTCGACTCAGGGAGAGAAGGGGGCATTTTCACATTGGCCCAGTTGATAGGACCCTGCAACCTGGGCTCTCATGACCAGGACTAGGCTATGTCTGTTGTGAGGCATTTTTCCTTTGAATCAATAGAGCAAGCTGTTCAACAGTTGTTGGTATGCCAGGAGGCAGCTGAGAGCTTCTTGTCAGCGGAGCATGCCGTGCTGGGGGAAATTGAAGACAGCCTGGCCCAGGCCTATGCTACCTTAGGTATGGCCCGAATTCTCCCCTGCCATGGCTCAGTCATGGCCTTGTCCGCTCTGTTTGCTTCTCTTTTGCTCTTTGCATGAACGCTGGCCTCCCTTCCATTCTGCTTTCTTTGCCCTGAAAGCCTTCGGCTGATGGTGTTTGGGGTTTGCTTTGTTTTGTAGAACGAAACCTTTCTCTTCTTGCAGGAGACTGGCAAAAGTCTGCGGGGCATGTACAGAAGAGTCTGCAGGTGGTTGAAGCTCGCCATGGGCCGTCTAGTGTAGAAATCGGCCACGAGCTCTTCAAACTGGCCCAAGTCCTGTTCAATGGGTAGGTCTTTCCTTTTCCCAGCATTTGGCCAGGGCACACACTGCTCTGCGTTTTACTAGGCACTTCTGTGTATGGCTTTATTGCCGAAGTGCGCTGTACTTAGCTGTAAGCATGTTGAAACTCTTCTACTTCCTCCTTGTCCTGTGTTTCACTGAGACTGTAGGCCTTGAATTTCCTCCTGAGAGATGTGGCGAAAACTCTTCCGTCTGAATTGAGTTTCCCAGGGAAGACTTCCGGGCAGCCTCACCCTCCCTCTAGCGTTCCTCTCCACTCAGTCACACCTCCCCTGACTTGCGCGTTCCCAGCACTGGCAGCTGCTCTGCCGTTTCCCTAGTTTGCATCCTATTCCTTTTAAAGCAGCTGTTTTCAACCGGAGGTAATTTTGCCTTCAGATGGCATATGACATGATGGAGACAGTTTTGGTGGTTGTGGCTTGAAGGGAGAGTCCTGCCAGCATCAGGTAGGTAAAGGCTAAACTCACAGTGCACAGAACATCCCCTGCAGTCAAGTGACCCACGTCACTTATGTCAAGATTGAGAACCCGTGCTTTAAAGATTAGAAAAGGAAGCTGAGGGAATGGCCCAGTTGGTCTTGTACTTGGTGGCATACACAAGGCCCTGGGTTCCATCCCTGGTGCTGCACAAAAAAATACAATACAAGAAAGAGCAGCGTTGGTGAGTCGGTCCCTCACACAGTTTCGACACTGAGATTACTTGAAGTGAAGTAACTCTCCAGTTGTAGTGTTTCTGTGTAGATACCATAGCTCCAGCCTTGATAACATCTCATGGTGTGCCCTGGTAAGAGAAAGTGTTTGAAGCTTAGACCTGATACCCAGACATGGAAACCGCGTGTTTGGTTGGAGAGAGGGAAGAATACAAAGTCAGTCAGGTTAAACAAGGGCACTCTAAATTGAACGCCTGTGTAAAGCTTGTGAATGTTGATTAAGGTCTTAAAATTTGCCCGTTTTTTTTTTCAGGATTTTTTTTATTCTCTCTCTCTCACACACACACACTTTTCTCAAACTCTGCTTTGCAGTGTGCCTGTGAAAGTCTCTTATCTACCCTCTTAACTAGGAAGACCCTGGAAGGCAGAGTGAACTCAGACCCTCTGTGCAGAACCCTGGAGGATGCAATGAGCTTGATCCTTTGTCCTCTGTCCAGAACGGAGGCGGCTTTCTTTGTGACTGACTGAGTGAACTAACCAGCTTCCCTACCTTGGTTCAGGTTGGCAGTGCCTGAAGCGCTGAATGCCATACGGAAGGCAGAAAAGATCCTGTTGGTGCACTGTGGCCCTGAGAGCGATGAGGTCCAGGAGCTCCGCCAGATGAAGTCCTGCTTATTGGACTTGTCGCTCATCCCTGTGGGGCCTTTGGTGTAGTGTACGTTCTTGCCCTCAGGAAAGGAACTCCAGTGGATGGGGGAAAGAGGTTATGTGGGTTTGGAGCTGTCATCAGAAAGGATGGGGCCGACCTAGCTGCCCAAAGCCTCTAGTCTGATGCAGGAAGCACCTGGAAAACAGTGGTTGAGACACATTCACCTGTCCTGCTAACTGCTGCTGCAGGAGTTAACTGCCCGCGGCAGAAACCCTGTCCCCAGAAAAGACTTACAGCCAGTGTCTGTAGAGGCTGCCTGCATGCCGGAAGGGCGCAGCTCATCTGCAGGCAGCTGAGGCTAGCCCCAGGTTTGGCTCAATTTCATTTCACTAAACGATGAGTCTGTTTCCCTGCAACATTCCTGGTTTCTAGTAGGAGTGAAGAGCTGGGTACCACTCCAGGGGAAACATCAACGCTTAGTATGTATTGTAATTGAAACATAGTAGACAGCAAGAAATCAGCATGACTCCTTCCCCCAAGACACAGTTCCGCTTACAATATTGTGCTTCCTTAAATTCTTCATTCAAACCAGTGGTGTATAATTTGTGAGTGGAGAAATAAATACGGAACTACATTACCTTTGAGCAGTTCCTTCCTGGGACAGCAACTACCTCTTTTCTACCTCTTTTCTAATTCTTTTTTTTTTTAAGATTATTTATTATGTATACAATGTTCTGTCTGCACATCAGACAAGGGCACCAGATCTCCTTACAGATGGTTATGAGCTACCGTGTGGTGGCTGGGAATTGAACTCAGGACCTTTGGAAGAGCAGCCAGTGCTCTTAACCTCTGAGCCAGCTCTCCAGCCCAAAGAATGGCATGATAAGTCCTGGAGAATTTGTAGCCAAAGATTTTTTTTTTAAGATTCCATTATTATTTATATACTATTCTGTACTGTATGCCAGCAGAGGGTACCAGATCTTATTGTAGATAGTTGTGAGCCACCATGTGGGTGCTGGGAATTGAACTCAGGACCTTTGGAAGAACAGCCAGTGCTCTTAACCTCTGAGCCAACTCTCCACCCAGTCTTCTAATTCTGTTCACTGGCTTTCACAGAATCTTCTTGGCATACTCACTGTGCAAGTACTAATGAAAGTCAACCTTGTAGGAATAACTTACCGCACATATGCCTCCTTTCTGAGTTATTTGGTAGCAAACCTGAAAGTAGACTACTCAGGTTGTTTCATTTGAGGACAGAATCTCGCTCTATAAGCCAGTGTAACCTCAAACATACCCTCCTCTTGCCCAAACTTTCCATGTACTAGGTTTACAAGCAGAGGCCACCTGGCCCAACTTGGGACTGCTTGTTACTGCCCTGTCTCCAGGCTCAGACATGAAGTTCTGACTACGTGAGTGCATAGACTGGCACTGCGAGCCCACGGAACGCTCCGCAGGAGCTGTAGGTGGAGCTTACTGGTGGAGTATGAGGCTCAGCTGCCTCTCCTGATGCCCCCTGAGTGTTAAGGTTGTAGGCGCTGCTTATGGCTTCAGACTGAGACAGAAGGGAGGGGAGGCTGCCCTTTTCCTCAAGGGTGTGGAGTTGTGTTCCAGACCCCCAGGACCAGAGAGCTATGGGACTTTCTAACTGATCTATATTGCATTATTGCTGGTGACCAATTTGTTCAGAGGAGTTAGTGAGAAAGAACCCCAAGTCCTTACACTCTGCTGTTGATAACTTGCCCACCCTTCCCTTGCCATGCCCAAGAAGTGGCTGTTGGTTGCCATGGTATTACAATCAGGAAAGAAATGCCTGGCAGCAGTTTTTCAGGAAGCTGGGTATTAAAAGATAGCATTCAAACATTTGTGAAAGGGAAAGTGGGCGGAATTTGATTCTCCTGCTGTCTATTAGCCTGACAAGGAGGTGACCTGTAAGGTCACCTGTGTAGTTAGTCCACGATGTGTTTGTTCCAAGAGCCCTGTCACCTTTATAAAACAGGTACTCTTCCCCAAAGGACATGTTTAGAGTTTTACATCTCAGACTTCATTTTATGCATGAAGGCTATTTTTTTTTAATGCTCTATAAGATGGCTCAGTAGTTTAGGGCATGTATGGCTCTTCTGGAAGTCCTGGGTTTGATTCCCAGCACCCACGTCGCAGCTAACAACCAGCCATCTGTAATTTTGTTTCCTGGTGTCTGGTGCCCTCTTCTGGCCTCTGTGGACACTGCATGCACATGGCGCACAGACAAATGCAGACAAAAGCCCTACACATAAAATAAAATGGAAAAAGTAAATCTTGCAGTGTCTCGTGACCTTAGCTTGAGAATACCTGTGCTTACATTAAAATCTGGCATGTGCTGGCCATAGTAGCGACACACTTATAATCTCAGCACCCAAGGTTGAGACAAGACAGTCAAGAGTTAGAGGCCAGTCTGGGCTGCAAAAGACCTTGTGTCAAACATGAAAGGGCAGAAAAGAAGGAATTGCAGCAGTTAAGAGCACGTGCTGCCTTTCCAGTTGCCAGCGCCCACACTGAGTGACTCCCTGAGATCCAACCCCCGGCCTCCGTGAGCACCCACACTCAATTGCTCACACACACACACATTTAAAAATAAAGCTCTCAAAGTAAATAAGAAGGATACAATGAAACTATGTATTTAAGCTTGTGTGGTGGCGCACACTATTAATCCCAGCATTCAGGAAGCAGGGCCAGGCAGCTGTCTGTGAGTTTCAGGCTACCCTAATCTACATAATGAGTGCCAGGCCAGCCGGGGCTGTATAGTGGTACCCTGGAGAGCCGGGGGGGGGGGGGGGCTGGCTCAGCAGTTAAGCATATATTGTTCTTGCAGGGAATCCCAGCTCAATTCCTATCCTCAGTGGGAAGCAGCTCAAAGTCACCAGTAATTCCAGCTCCAAGGGGATCTGATGCCTCTGACCTCTGCAAGTACTTGCACTCATATGCACATATCCACACTCAAACACATACATATACATGTAATTGAAAATAAACATAAATCCTTTTTTAAAAATTAAAACCACACCAGGCATGATGGCACATGCCTATAACCCCAGCACTTAGGAAGCAGAGGCTGGAGGATCAGGAGTTCAATGCCATTCTGAGCTACATGAGACCCTGTCAAATATAGGGGCTGAGGCCAAGCGTGGTGGGGTACACCTTTAACCCTAGGACTCAAGAGGCAAAGGCAGGTGGATCTCTGACTTGAGGCTAGACCTGTCTACATAGCAAGTTCCCAGGCTAGCCAGGGATACAGAGTGGGGCCCTTTCTCAAAATATAAATAGGCCCAATTCGTAAAATTTAGCTTGCCCTCCAGGCACAAGCACCTAAGGTCAACACCAGAAACTATGCAAAAAGAAGCAAGGTGGTACATGCTCGTGAGCCGGCATTGGCACATGGAGGCAGATGGATCCCTGGGGCTCACTGGCCAAGCTACCTTAGTCTGTTTACTGTGTTCCAGGCCCTTGAGAGACTGGAAAACACAGGGTAGGAAAAGGTAACAAGGTGGCTCAGTAGGAAAAGACACTTGCCACACAAGCCTGGCAACCCAGCTTCAATCCAGATGCCACATAAAGGAGAGAAGCCAGGCACAATGGTCCACGCCTGTAATCCCAGCACTCGGGGAGGCAGAGGCAGGCAGATCCCTGTGCGTTTGAGGCCAGCCTGGGCTACAGAGTGAGTCTAGTTCAGCCAAGGCTACACAGAGAATCCCTGTCTCCAAAAACAAAAAAAAGGGGGGGGGGTTGGAAGGAGAGAACCAAGTTCACAGGACTGTGCCTGACCTCCATATGCATGATCGACACACACATTTCTATGCGTGTATATGCACACAAATAATTTCAATCTTTTTATGTGTATGAGTGTTTTGCCTATATGTATATCTTGCTGTACAATGCCTTAGAGGCAGGGGCATCAGATTCCCTGGAACTGGAGTTAGACAGGGTTATGAGCCACCACATGGGTGCTAGGAACCAAACCCAGGGTCCTCTGAAAGAGGTTCTTAATCAATGAGCCATCTTCCCAGCCCCTCAATAAGATAGATTTCTTTAACTTTTAAAGGCAGACACCTCATGAGAACTGACACCTAAGATTGCCCTCTAGCCACTACACGACCCCATGCACAAACAGCGTAAACACACAAAGCACATCAGTAAACCTAGTCTGGCTGTTTAGGAACATGTGCTATGGTTTAGATTGTGTCTCCCAAGGCAAAAGCTTGGTCCCAGTGTGGCACTGCTGGGAGAGAGGACTGTTAAGGGATTAGGCCTAATGGGAGGTGGGCATGGCTGCGAGGCATACCAAGCAAGGGGACTCTCTGGGCAACTCTTTCCTCCTTGCTTCTACGTCATAAGACAAGTCACAAGACTGCTTTACTACCACATGCTCAAAAGCAAGGGGACACTTTCCCCAGGTATGTGTGATAGTAGGAGAAAGCTGAGGAACCTGACAACAAGCTTGGGTAACTGAGTGGGGGTGCCCCCTGGGGCAGTCCATGAGTCCTAATTCCCTAGCACTCTGAGAGCAGGAATGGTGACTTTTGCAGAACATAAGCAGAACCAGTTACAAGTATGCAAATTCCTAAGGACCAATTTCTCTCCATAGTATACACATAGTGAACGGGAGAAGGAAGAGAGAAGCAAAAATTAAGGAAAAGCTTTTATTGCAAAGGATACATTGAAGCTGTTGGGCAGCCTTCCTGGAATGTGTGACCAGCCATCCCTCTAGGGTTTTCTTGTAGAGCCCTGAAGCATTAAGTGCCTCTGGGGTCCAGGATTTTGCCCACGAAGAGAAGGGCCCCTGTGTCCGTGTCCCTCAGGACAAAGATGAAAGGTCGGTTAAGGTGATAGTCTAGCGGGAAGGTGAGCCGGACGGGCTGGAGGCCTGGGTTGGGGCTGGTTCCTGCCCCCTCCTCATTCCACTCCAGAGCAGCCCTGTGTTCCACTTGGGTGAGCTTCACAGATTTGCCTGTGATCTTGCTGAAATCAGGCGACTCGAACAGGGACTGTAGCTCTGCAGAGAGTGAGAGAGATTCCATTAACACCACTCACGCCGATGAGTTGTGTAAACTGATGAGAGAGAGAGAGAGAGAAGCTAGGAGTGGCAGAGGCCCTTCCGGCCCACTATGGTGGCCTGCTGGAGCTACCCGAGAGCATAGAACCAGCAAGGCTGAGCTCAGACCTGGCCTGGGAAACATTGTTCTATGCTGTTACAGGATGTGAGCTTATGGGACCAAGGACTGAGTCTTATGGGAAGGCAGTTCTGTGTAGCAAGTTCCCCAAGCCACCCTACAAAGCCATGGGATTCAGTTCTGTCAGCAAGGTGGAAGGCTCAAAGACTCAGCCCCAAGAGCAGAGCGGTCGTGCAAACGTACTCATGTCCTGCAGAGACTTGGTGACTTCGCCTTCATAGCTCAGCTTCAGCTTGGGGACAGTCAGGACAGCTTGGATAGTCTTCAGTTCTCGGTCGATGTCATGAATGAACTCAGAGGTGAGACTCTCCTCGATCATGGTCAAGTTCTGGGTCACCGTCAGGGGCAGGAAGAAGATGACGCTCACACTTCCTGTCAAGGCCAGCTGAGCGATCTAAGGCACCAGAGAAGCATGTGGTTAGTCCTGAGCCGAAACCCCCCACACCAACATCTGCCTTCCCCTCCCTGGGACGGCCCCAGCCTGTGCTCCCCTCGGCCTGTGAGAAGTCAGTTTCCTCCTCAGCCTAATGCCCAGGGAAGTTTGATGAACAATTTTTTGGTTTGTGATTTGTCTTACAGTTTCTATGGCTGTGCTAAAACGTGACCAAAAGCAACTTGGCGAGGAAAGGGTTTGCTTTCATCTTTCAGATCTCAGGTCTCACTCTTATCACTAAGGGAGCTCAGGGCAGGATCCCTGGAGGAGCGCTGCCTTCAGACTTGTTCCCCAAAGGCTTGTGAGCCCACTTTTCTGTACCAGCAAGAACCATTTGCCTAGGCTTGGCCCCACCCATAGTGGGCTGGGCTCTTCCCCATCCAGCACTAATCAAGAAAACTCCCCACAGGTTGGCCCAGAGGCCAGGCTGGTGGGAGCATTTTGTCAACTGAGGTTCACTCTTCTAAATGACTCTAGCTTGTGTCAAGTTGAGCACACTAACCAGGACCTGTTCTCAGCAGCTGGAATCGAATATCCTCCCAGAGCCTGCCTGCCTGCCAGCATTTATTGACCAATTGCTTTGGGCAGAGCATTGAACCAGAAATGAAAAGTAAAATGGAAACTTTGAACAGAGGTTCCTAAAGTCCGTGGAACAGTGTCAGGGCATCCCAGAGCCCCCATACAGTCATACACAGAAATGTCCTTTCTCTAGAGTGGTTCAGGTTTGGGGTTTGTTTGTTTGCCCTGGACTTTCTGTGTAGACCAGGCTGGCCTCAGACTCATAGAGTTCCACCTGCTTCTGCCTCTCAATTACTGGGATTAATGGTGTACACCACCACATTCCACTGTTTCAGGCACTTAATCAGATTTCCAAAGAAGCCACAGCCTAGAAAAGGTTAATAAGTACTGATTTAGAACTGAAAGAATTCAGGTACACTGAGAGCCGTAGAATGCCAGCATGTGGCATTTGTGACAAGTTGTCAAAATTTGGCTCTTAATTCTAAAGAGAAAAGCTGTCAAGAAAAGGCTTGGGCTGGTGCTGTCTCTCAGTTGGTAGAGCCTTGCCGTACACAAGTGAAGCTATGGGTTTGATCCAGGACTCCATTAACCAGGGGTGGGGGACACATGCCTACAGCACCAGCATTTGGGAGGTAGAGTCAGGAAGATCTGGCACTCAAGAGCATCCTCAGCTAGTAAGTCTGAGGCCTGCCTGAGCCACGTGAAGCTCTGTCTCAAAAAGAAAGAAGGGAAGAAGTGAGTAAATAAATAAACGTTTGGGGGCTTCTTTCTCTCTCGTTTTGGTTTTGGCAGCACTGAGGATTAAACCAGGGTCTTGTTTGCACCTGGCCAGTGCTCTACCATTGAAGTATCCCCTGCTGAGTGCCTAGTCAGTCCGTTTTATTTTATGTGTAAGAGTGGTGGCCTGTGTGTCTGTCTGCATACCACAGACATGCCTGGTGTCTGCAGAGGCCAGAAGAGGATGTTGGATCCCCTGGAACTGGAATTACAGATGGTTATGAGCTGTGGGTGCTGGGATTCGAACCTGGGTCCTCTGGAAGAGCAGCCAGTACTCTTAACCTCTGAGCCATAATTCCAACCCATTCTTGTGTTTTGAGATGGTCTCAAAATACAACTCAGACTCGGCTCCTGATCACCCTGCCTCGGCCTCCTGACTGCTGGGGTCACAGTGTGTGCCGCCACCCTCAACTCTTAGTGCCGGATCTGAAAACCCATTGTCATGACCGTGGTCCTTACAACAAACCCTAGGAGCGTAAGTTCTGATACCTGCTTCTCACCCTGCTTCAAGAAAAGGAAAGGCCCAGAAACATTACTAACTTGTCCAAAGACACAGCAAGATTCAGATAGCCTGCAGATCCCTGTGGCCATCTCTTCCACCCCACCCCTGCCCCTCTGACCTCCCTACGCCCATCCCTACAGACCTTGCAGTTAAGATCCGAGTCCAAGCCATATCGTAAGATGGCCTTAGGGTCTGACATCATGGGGACTGTCACAGTCCTGTCCTCATCCAGGTGAAAATCCTGGAGGGTCGTCTTCCTTGAGTCAAACTTTGTTACCCACTGTCCTGGAAGGAAACAGATGGAGCGTCCTGAGCCACTCACCAGAAAGGACACTGGCCAAGGGAACCTGAGCTGTCAGCAGCATGGACACGGAGCTCCTGGGTCCCAACATGTGTGGTGAGGACCACAGGATCCATGGACCGTGGGACTATGGACTATCTCCTCCAAGCAAACTCGGATGGACATAAGTGGGTGTTCTCACTTTGACTTGGATCACCAGGCTCCTTCCATTTAAGGTGGCCTTTAATATGCTGGTGTGCCTGCTCCCCCATGCCCGCTGTGCTGGGAGTAGGAAGCTCCAGGCCTTTCCTATAGGTTAAACATCCACTCTTGCTGCTACTCTGTAAGATGGTCGCAAAGCATTTTCAGAGGAAAACTGGTCAAATCATTCCTGCCACAAGCCCTTTTATGAACAAGGCTGATCTCCTGTGAGTCCTGTGGGAGGGTCCCCTGACATGCTACCACTGCCTACAAGAATGTTGATAGGTGGGCTGGAGAGATGGCTCAGGGGTTAAGAGCACTGGCTGTACTTCCAAAGGTCCTGAGTTCAATTCCCAGCAACCACACGGTGGCTCGTAACCATTTGTAATGAGGTACAGGCAGAATACTGGATAAATAATAAATATTTTTTAAAAAAAGAATGTTGATAGGTAAATGACAGCAGTCCCTGAGCATGACTCTGGTTCCTGGAACACAGGGTTGCTGTGTCTGTGAAGTAGCTGTGTAATTCTCATAGCAAAGATGAGACAGGCTCAGGAGAAACTTGCCCAGGGGTCTGCCACTCACAAGGCAAGGCAGAGCCAGGATTAAACCTGGTCTGCTTCAAAAGCCATTTCATTGCAGATACGCTGCAAGCACACGTGGTTTTCAGATCCTCTGGCTTTGCACTGCTCTCATGTTCACCTTCATCACCACACAGACCTACGGTCCTCTCTCCGCCAAAGACAAGTGGGGAAGCCCTCACCCTTGAAGTAAGCCACACCAAGCAGGAGGATACTGATGGGGCTGGGCATTTCCCTTGTGGACCGAGCAATTTTCCCTTTCATCTGGGCCTGCACCCAGTTGTTAATCTCCTGAAGGTCTATTCGAGGGTTGCCAGTGAGGATCCTCGGCCTGGTCCCATATGACTTCTCCAGAGGAGCAACAAAGCTGGATTTTACCCGAAGTTCTGGAGAGGAAGCAGATCAAAGATCCGTGAATGCGAGCTGAACCAGCACCCTCGCTTTGAAAGCATGCCAGATCCCAGCCTCCTCCCCAGCACCTTCCCCTGACTTGCGAGGGCATCTGCCGGCTTCCCCAAACACTGGACAGGAAACAGTGGATTCCACCCATTGCTTCCCTTCATGTTACTGCCCTCCCCAGACCCTCCTGCTGTCTCCCACATCCCACTTCCTCTCTCTGAACCTCTGTGGTCTCACAGGCCCTTTCCTGCCCACCAGTGCCAGGCCTGGCCTGAGCACACACAGTCTATTGTTTAGACAGAGCCCCCAGTATGGAGCATACAGGCAACCCAGGCCAGAGAAGCAACTGAGCGCCAGGCATAATGGCTCATGCCTGCACTTGGGAACAGAGGCAGCATTATGAGACGGGGGGTCAGCTTGGACTACACAAACTGTGAGGAGTTGGGTGAGGGTGCACTAACTCCTCTCAAACACAATTCTGGAAGCGCTCTTGAGGTTCTTCCCAGGAGCAGTAACAGAGGCAAGGAGTTCCTTGTAGGTACTGTGGAGGTCAGGGTTACTGATCAGGTCATAGTAGAGGGCCCGGTGAATGACGGATTCGGTTCGCTGTTCAGCACCTGCAAGGGAGAAAAGGACAGCAGGCTTCATAACTACCCAGGGGACCCACGTCAGGACAGGAATGTTCTACACCAAGCATTTTGTCTTCTGAGAGCCTGAGGAGGTCAGGGTTGCCAACATTCTAGATGGACGAAGCTTCAGGGCACTGAAAGAAATAATGACTGCATTGCTGGGAAAATCTGAAATGTGCCGAGTCCATCAGGCCTACAAAGAGAGAGGGGTAGGATGTGGTCCCAGAAGTTCCCCATCCTTACAAGCACCTTTCTGAGGAGGAGCCCAGGCCTGCTCCTGGCAGCTGTACCCCTAGAACCTTGTAAATGACTAACACACAATAGGAGTCCACTTCAGGAACCAAGGATTGGTTGTCACTTATGATAAAGTGGTAAGAATTGTGTGTGCGCCCCACCCCACCCCCGCTCCTTTCCCCTGGCAGCAGAAGCGTGGAGACTCAGGGGAAATTGAGCTTCACCTGCAGCCTTCTTCGGTTGACACTCACCCAGAGAAAGGGCAGAGAGGGCTGTGGCCACGCTGAGTGGAGACAGCAGGACATTGGTTGGGCTGGCACTAGATCTCAGGCGGTAGAGGTCATAGCCGAAGTTGGAAACGGCTGCTGCCAGCTTGTTCACAGGGACCTTGAAGAAGGGGTCATCCTCCTCCACTGGCTCCCCTGTGGGAGCTGGGGCGCCCTGGGTTAGAACACAAGGACCAGTAGAGGGAGACACAGTGAACGGGCCCCGCCTCCTGGTTGGGGTTGTCCTATGGTCCCTGGGGCCGTTAGTGTGAGGTCGGAATGAGTGTGTACTCTCTGACCATACAGAACCTCTGTGCTGGGTTGGGGGAGCAACACAAAAGAGCTTGCCAGGCTTGAACTGTGACCTAAGAGCAGGAAGCCTGGCCTGCTTTAAAATGAAACGGTAGGGCTGGGGAGATAGCTCAGTTGCAAGCATGAGACCCTGGATTCAATCCTCAGAAACCATGGAAAAAGAGCTGGGCATGGTGGTACATGCTTGTGACCCCAGCACTGGAGAGGCAGAAATGGACAGGTCCTGAGGCTCACTGGCTGGTCAGCCTGGACTAGCGTGTCCCAGGCCAGTGAGGGGTCCTGTTTCAGAAACCAAGGTGGACAGCACCTGAGAACGGCTCTTGGTTGACTTTCGGCCTAGAAACACCCTGTCTGTCCGTGTCTCTCTGTGTCTCTGGAGGAGACCTCACCACCACCACCAAAAAAAGCCCACACCACCTTCCTCTTCTCAGCTTCTGACTGTTCCTAGTCTGCCTAGGTTCTGCTGCGACTCCCTCCCTGTCTTCCCTGACGAGCCATCTCCTCTGACAGTACCTGAAGGGAGTTTGTAGTTTTCTGACCTGTTTTCAGTGTCAAACCACTTCCTTATTAGCTAGCTGCTGTTGGGAGGGGCTTTCTGCTACTTTTTGTTTTGTTTCCAGAGCTGTGGAGCAAAGCTGAGGTCTTAGATATGTCAGGCACAGGCAAGTGCTTTGCCACCCAGCTATATCTCCGGTTCCTGTTGCTTTTTGGTTTGGGTTTTTGTTTTGCTTTGTTGAGACAGGGTCTCACTATATTTTAATTGTATTATTTGCCTGATGTAATTGTAATCTCCAAAGCTAAATTAGTAGCCTAATAGTCTCTATCTACTAATCTAGGCCTAGTCCTAGACGCTTCTAGCCTCTATACAATCTTATCTAGGCCTACAATGTTTTCACCCTCAGACTTACTGCTGAATAAGCTCACGCTTTCTTGTTCTTTCTAAACTCTTGCTGGCTGGTTCAACTCAGCTGTTCTGACTCAAACTCCTCTTCCAGATGACTGATTCAATCTGGATTCCCTCAATCTTTCACTGAATTGCTCTGCTTGGCTTCAAACTAACTCCAACGATCTGTTCTAATCTTCTGGCTCCTTTTTTTTTTTTTTAAGATTTATTTATATAATTGCATGTATGCCTTCATGACAAAAGAGAACATCAGATCCCATTATAGATGGTTGTGAGCCACCATGTGGTTGCTGGGAATTGAACTCAGGACCTCTGGAAGAGCAGACTGTGCTCTTAACCACTGAGCCATCTCTCCAGCCCTTCTGGCTCTTTCTTATTCCCTGTCTCATTCTGTCTTCACCTGTGTCTAGCTTGTTCTCTCTCTGAAACCCGTCTCTGTACAACTGTCCCGGTAAAATGGCCTCCTCCGCCTCTTCCTCTGCGCTGCTCTTTTAAGTCTCTCTGAGAAACCCCCAGGTAAAAACCGCCTCTGAATCCCATGAACTGAACTGCCGCAAACTCAGCCCCACTGCACGGCCTCGCAACTCACTGTCAACAAAACTTACAAAACCCAGAGATCTGCACGCCTGTTTCCCGAGTGCTGCGGTTAAAGGCAAGTGCCACCATGCTGGGCCTAAGCTTTTCTTTACCTGAAGCTTGCTCGATACAAGGCTGGCCTTGAACTCAGAGATCTGCTTGCCTCTGTCTCCTGGGATCAAAGACATGTCTGTATTCTAGCCAGAGCAGCCATGACTCTGGATTAAAATTCCTTACACTATGTGGCTCTGGCTTTCCTAGAACTCACTATGTAGACCAGGCTGGCCTCAAACTCACAGAAATCCACCTGCCTTTGCCTCCCAAGTGCTGGATTTTTATATTTCTATCCATACCTACCAACCTCAGAGTAAGTGTTCAGTAGGGTTCAGTAATACAGCACTTGTGTAGCATGTGAGGTCCTGGGTTTTACTCCCAAGAGGGAGGGAGGCACCTAGTAGATGAGGAATAAGTGAATGGCCACAGTGGCGAGATGGTATTGTCGAGATCATTAAGCCCTAACCCAAACGTAGAGCCCGCAAAGCCCAGGTCTATAGCTGATAGTCCCAGCTGCCCTGTCCCTGTGTGACAGGATCCCACCCCTACTTTCTCCATATAGCGGAGGCTTCTCCATACCCCCAGAAGGCAAGACACTTCTGCTGCTAGAAAATACTAAGGCCTGGAAGAGTGAGGACCAGAGCCTGCCCTGGACCCAGGCCTGCCTCCCTGTGCTCTCTCCTCTGCTGCCTGCTGGGGAAAGGCTAGGACAGCTGCTGCCCCCACCTACCCATTCTACTGACCTCAGAGCTGCTGGGGACATTCTGGCTGCTGCCGTGCCCAAGCAGGGCTCCAGTCCAGAGCAGAAGCACCAGGGCCTGCATCCCGGGACTACAAGAGAAACAAGAGAGCAAGCAACTCGTCTCACCCACACCCTGCTCTGCCACCCTGCACGGGACAGGAGCCCAGCAAGGTGAGCTCCCTCCTCCAGCTCTGAGCCCAAAGCCATCACACTGTACCCGCTGCTCCACCGCATGCCTCCATGGTGGCTCCTATCAGGAGACCCACCTTCCAACCTAAGCTCCAGAGCAGTGGAGCCTGCAGCAGGCTCTTCTGACTTCAAAAACATGTTCTGGCACAAACACACACCAAAGCTTTTCCATAGAGGCATTTGGTAGGATTTGGAACCCTGTTTCAGGATGGGAGCCGAATCCAGGGCTCCACAGACTTACAGAACAGTTGGTTTAGCCCTGCTTACCCACCAAAAGTTCTCTGGCCAAGAGCCTATGATAAGGATGTTTGGCCTTGTCGATTTGTCCCCACCCCACCTATTTTTTAAGATAGGATCTTGCTACATGCCCAGGCTAGCCTTGAACTTGCAGCTACCCTCCTCCATCTGCTTCCTGAGTACCGGAACGCCAGATGTGTGCCACCATGCCTGGTTTGACTCCCTTCTTCCATTTCAAGAGCAAGTCTTTGCATAGTTAAGAGGGCATGGACTAGGGCGTGGGATAGAACCTTGACCCTGGGTCTTCATAGCTGTGTAAAGAATAAATCTCTCCTTGTATAATAACACTTATTATACAATTTAAATTTTAACCCTACTGCTAGAGAATTGGATTTTAGAATCTCCCTCTCTCTCTTTTAATTTGAGACAGTCTTGATATATTTAAGCTGGGCTTGAACGTGTGATCCTCCTGCTTCTGCCTCCTAAGTGCTGAGGTAACAGGGGTGGACAACCACATCTGCCTAGATGATATCTTAGCAGCCCTTAGCAGCGCCAGGGGCCAGGAAGCTCCCAATGTGCCTTCAGCTGACATCTCTTCCGAAGGACCATGTCTTCTCCCTCCTAGCATGAAAACTGCTCAGCCCCAGAGCCTTCTTTCCTTCATGTTAAACAACACTAATTTTCGGTGGGACCTCCTGCATCCCACCACCTCCCCAAGCAATGGCCTTTCTGCCCAGATACTGGTCTGGCACTTGGGCCACAAACCAAAATTGAAATCTGGGGCTGTGGGTGCTCGGGCACCATCCCTGTGCTCCCCTGGAGTTGGGGGGGGGGGTGAGGTCTGCAGAAGAGCTTGTCTTAGAGTCAGAAAAGCCCCCTGGCTGTTCTAGTCTGCCCTCCACCCACCCCACGGCACACACACCCTGACTGTCCCCATCTGCTCCATCATTTTCTTTGCACTTACATTTGCACTTACATGTACCCGCCCCGACCGAACACACACATCACTAACTTCTCTGACTTTCAAGAACAAGTTTGAATCTGAAAAGTTAGGAGCTCAGTCTGCAATAGTTGGCTAAGGTCCTTAATATTAAGTCAGAAAATCCAGTAAACAACTGTATTCCATGAAGCGCAACAAGAGAAAGGCTCTCTGAGTTTACTCTACTTCCAACACCAGCAGAGGCAGGAGCCAGCCTGCCTCTCTCCATCCCTTCGTCTATAGCAGATCTCCAGGTGGGAACCCTAGGGCCCCCCGTGTTCTCATCCAATGGCACTGCCACCCAGCCCGCTCAGGGAGAAAACCGTTTGGAACAGCAGAGAATGTGATGTATATATGGCTCCACCCAGCAAAGGCAGCAGCTGCTCTACGCTGAGCCTCCAGGGGCCGTTCATCAGAGAGGTGCACAGAACGGCGCCTCTGGTCCCTCTGGGTGGGAGCACCTGAGAGAAGGGAGGACGCGGTCACCCTTGGCATCCCATTCCAGGAAGTGAACCGGGTGGGCATGTCATTGTGGGTTGGGTAGGTGGCCATTGGCTAGCAAGGGGCATAGGGACAATTATGCCATCCTGTCCAAAGGGCAGTGTCCAAGCCAGATTCCTGGGCTACAGGTGGAGGAGGGCATGGGAAGGGATCAAGATTCTCCTCTCTGAGCCAAGGTCGGCCTTCCTGAATCAAGAGGCACAGAAACTGGGATGTTGTGGCCTCACATCCAGGCTGGGAAGACAAATGGAAGCCAGTACATGTGTTTCAGATTAAACCCAGCCGGGACACAAACACGTTGCTCCTCCTCCACTGCTTCCTCCTCCCTCAAAACCAAGCAGACTTCAAGCCACATGGCAGTGGACATGTGCACAGTGTGTGGGGGGGGGGGGGCCACAGCCCTGCCCGCTGGCTCGCAGACTGCCTCCAGGGGTCTAGACTGACCAGCTCACCGCCACAGCACCCCCCACCCCAGGGAACTTTTCTTTTTCTTTCTGAAATCTTGGAACTGGAATCGGCCTGAGACACCCCATAGTTGCACCTCCCAAAACCCCAAAAAGACCAGCCCAGGGACCAGAGCTCCCTGGACTCCACCCATCCCCCTCAGCCTGGGGGTTGAACTGATGGGCAGCTAAGGTCCAGACAGCTGCTGACACTTGGAAAGCCTGTGTCTTTTCTTTGACTCAGACCACTCCCTGCTGCGGCTTGCCCGGGGAGGTAAAAAGGCTGCAGAGGGCAGCCAGACCCCACACACCAGCTAGGCGAGAGGGTGCTTATTGTTTGCTAGAGGCCATGACCCCATTTGTCTCCCGGCTCACTTGGTAAAAGAGAATGGGTGGGAGCCGGACAGAGGACCTAGCAGGCGTCTCATCCCAGCAGGACTAGGGCAGCCAGCTACCCTCTCTGTGGGGGCAACAGCCCCAGCTGTTTCTGAAAAGCAGCAAGCTGAGTGGGCTGGGCTGCTGAAGACCACCTTGCTTGCTCACCGCTGAGAGCCCTGCCTGTAGGACTACAGCCCCTCCGGGGTACTGCCCGGCCCAGACCCAGAGCTTGGCGCCCCGCTTCCCACTGCCCACCAGCACAGTTTCCCAGTCCTTTCTGGCGGCCTCTCCAGCCTCTCCTTTTAGAGTCCCGGCCCTCCCGCCCCCAGTTCCCTCTCCCCTCTCATCTGTTCACCTTGGTTTCTAAATTGCAGGGACTACTATATCCCTACCTCCGCCTCCTTGGACCCCTCTTTTCTGCTCTCTGGGGTGCCCCTGCCCCTCTAGCCAAGGGGCCTCTTCCATAAGTCTTCCCCAGGCTAGACCAGGAGCTTCCTCACCTGTGGTCTGCTGCAGCTCCTCTCACTGTTTAGGTCCCTCTCAGCCTGCTCTCTGAGGGGCTCCAGCAAGCACTAAAGTGAGTAGCTGCCTCCCAACCCAGCGTCCAGCAGGCTTCAGATTACAACAGCTACTCCTTTCTTAAAGCGACCTGACTCAATTTGGAATCTGTGATTGCATCATTGTCTGGTGTTAACTTAACCCACTGATGCCCTTCCATCATGTGTCCCCAAGACCACACACATGTGTCACCCTCCTCTTCGTCACTTCTTCCTCGTGCCTGTATCTCTGTTCACTGGGACCCTCCACATTATGGTTAACTTCAGGGGTACTTGGGTCAGCCTGGTCTTCGTCTGAACTTGAACAACCAGAAGGACTGGTTGAGAAGCAGCCAAAGGGAGAGAAAGCAAGCCACAGTGGAGATGCCTGCTTCTTCCACTCTGGCTCTATCTGCAGTTGAGGAGCAAGATCATTCTCCCACTCCTGGAAAAGGAAGGAACGGTGCTGGGACCATCTGCTCTGAAGTTCTGTGCTCGCTGAAGATTGTAAAGGACGAGGGGGTAGGGGCTGGGGAGATGGCTCAGTAATTAAGAGCACTGGCTGCCCTTGCAGAGGATCTGAGTTCTGTTCCTAGCCCCCACACCAAGGGCTCACAACTGCCCTTACCTCCAGCTGCAGAGAATCTGACGCCATCTCCTGGTCTCCTCAGGTACCACACACATACCGAGAGACAGACAGA
>CM053746.1:41991457-42086873 GCA_028658305.1 Pachyuromys duprasi | reverse complement strand
TGGTTGGTTGGCTGGCTGGCTGGTTGGTTGGCTGGTTGGTTGGCTGGCTGGCTGGTTGGTTGGCTGGTTGGTTGGCTGGCTGGTTGGTTGGTTGGTTGGTTGGTTGGTTGGTTGGTTGGTTGGTTGGATTGGTTGGTTGGTTGGTTGGTTGGGTTGGTTGGTTGGCTGGCTGGTTGGTTGGAGACCAGGCCTCACTATGTAACCCCAGCTGGCCTGGAACTCAGAGTGATCCTCTTGCTTCTGCCTCAGGAATGTTGGGGTTAAAGGTAGCCCAGTCACACCCAGCATATTCTTTAAGCAATACCATGCTCTAAAAAGCAAATATAGGCCAGATGGGATGGTACACACCTGTGATCCTAGAACTTGAAAAGTAGAGGGAAGAAGATCAGGAGTTCAAGTCAATCCTCCATAGAAGAGTTGAAGGCCAGCTTGGGCTGCATGAGACCCTGCCTCAAAAAGAGAGGGAGAGGAAAAGAGGGAGGGAGAAGGGAAACAGGGCCTGTGAGATGGCTCAGCAAGTGAAAATCCTTACTTGCACTAAGCATGATGATATGTTTGATCCCCAGGACCACATGGTGGAAGGAGAGAACTGACAAGTTATTCTCTGATCTCCACATTCAATCTGTGGCATAAAGGTGTACACACAAACACACACACAATAAATAAGTAGCTGGGGGTAGGAGCACCCATGCAATTCCAGCATTCAGGAGACAGAAGCAGGAGAATTGCTGAAAACTTAAGGCCAACTTGACTTACATAAAGAGTTCCAGGCCAAACAGTGAGACTCCATCTCTAAAAATCAAAATAAAATGGGTTGGAGAGATGGCTCAGTGGTTAAGAGCACTGGCTACTCTTCCAGGGGACCCTGGTTCAATTCCCAGCACCCACATGGCTACTCACAACTGTCTATAACTCAGTTCCAGGGGATTTGACACCCTCATACAGACACACATGCAAGTAAAACACCAATGTACATGACCTATAAATAAATAAAATACATTTAAAAAATAAAAATAAAATAAATAGTACCCAAAGAAGTGCAAACTATCAGGAAGAAGACCGATGACAAACATGACCTTAAAGTTAGAAATTTGGGGCTGGAGAGATGGCTCAGAGGTTAAGAGCACTGTCTGTTCTTCCAAAGGTCCTGAGTTCAATTCCCAGAAACCACATGGTGGCTCACAACCATCCATAATGGGATCTGAAGGCCTCTTCTGGTATGCAGGCATAACACTGTATGAATAATAAATAAATGTTTAAAAAAATGAAGTTAGGCATTTCTCTTCACACAAAGATACTGTAAAACAAAGAGAAAACACTACCACACCAAAACATGGCAAATCAATGAGAAAACTAAAAACAACTCAAGATGGGTCTGGAGGGCTGACCAGTGCTGAAGAGCACTTCTTGCTGTGCAGGAGACCTGAGCTTGGTTTTCAGCACCTACGTCAGGTCAGGAGAATCGAGGCTGTCACGGGCATGCGCACATACATGTAAACAAAAATGAAAACAGAGGTAAAAGCCGGGGTGAGGAGGTGGGGGAGGTGTGCAGGAGTTGAGAGGCGTTGACTACAATCAAAACACAGCGTAGGAAATTCTCTGAGAACTAATACAAAATACTTATTCAAAAGCCTCAAGAGGTCCTGGAGAGGCGGCTCAGCAGTTAAGAGCCTGGGCTGCTCTTGCAGAGGACCCCAGCTCAGCAAACAGTACCCACATGGTGCTTCACAGCTCCGTAAGTCCAGTTCCAGGGGAGCCAATGCCCTCTTCTGACTTCTGTGGGCATGTATGTGGTACATAGACAAACACGCAGGTAAAAAACGCTCATAGAATAAAGTAAATCTAACAGAAAGTTTTAAGTAAAGATTTAAGAGAAAAATAAGACTAGACCATTCACAGAAGAATTCAAGAAGCCAGTAAAAACCTACAAAAGTGTTTCACAGGCTGGGGATGTGGCTCAGCAGGAGAAAGCACTTTCCCTGGTGTGTGAAAAGACCCTCAAGACCCTCAGCCGGGCGTGGTGCTTTAATCCAAGCTCTCAGGAAGCAGAGGCAGAAGGATTTCTGTTGAGTTTAAAGCCAGCCTAATCTACATAGCCAGTTCCAAAACAGCCAGGGAAAAGTAATAGAGACACCCTGTCTAAAGCCCCATGACAAAAAAGAAAAAAAAAAAAAGCCCTGGGTTTGATTCCCCCAATCACCAAGTAGTAAGTGTTATCATCGACAAAAATTAGAAAATGCACATTAAAACCGCAGGCAGTTCTGCTGGACTGTCATCAGGTTGATAAAATTTAATCATATGACAACAGCGTTGACGTGGGTGTGGAAAATGAGGAACTCTCCTTGTGGCTAGTGTTTGTTCACTTGGCAACTGTGAAGAAGGATGTGACAGTAAATGGCAGCCTTGTTCAGGATCGTAGACAGCAACCCTGACTGTTTAAGGGTGGACAAGCCTGAAGTGAAAGCCCAGTGCGCACAGGAGCACAACAGGACTGGAGGTGTAGCTCTGACCCGGGGCTGGCCTGGCAAGCCTGAGACCCTAGATCCCAGCCCCGTCTCCGCCGAATAAAGCAAACGTGTACACAAGGAATTATTCACAGGAACCTTATAGCTGCACTGTTTCCAGGGCTTAAGGGGGGCAAGGGAAGCTTCTCGAACACCCTCAGTCACTGTGTTCCAAGCTGCGGCTGTTCTAATGCCTCCTGGGGCTGTACCTGAAAGAGAATGGGTTGTAAAGAGGGCTCTCTCTACACCCTGGCTCCAGCCAAGCCAACCACCACAGATGCATGATGGGAAACATTCTGGAAGCAACTGTGTGCCCCCTACTGGAAAGTGGAGAAACGTCATTGTTTCAACTTTGGTTCTGTGGGACTCCAGGAAATTAGACAACAGAAGTCCACCTCCTTCCAGTGTCTGCTCTGAGAAGTTACTCAGGACCTCAAAACTGGTCTACACTTCCAGGGCACGGCTGTCAGTGTTCGCTGCCAAGCCAGACGACTTGGAGAGAGCTTACTCCCACAGGATGTCCTCTGACCTCTGTATGTGTGCTAAGGCACATGCGCTCACATGCACACGTGCGGGTCTGTGCACACACAACAAACAAGCAAATGCAGAACAGTTAAAGACACCTCTTAGGACTGAGGATATAGTCTCGTGTCGAGCTCTTCCCCAGCATGTGCAAGACATGGGTTCAGTGTGGATGCTGAGAAAAAGGAAAAGGAAAACACTATCTGAAAGTCTCCTTTTTATGATCCACACCCGAAAGTTACTGCCGTCTCCACCACAGCCGTGACGTAAAGAGCTGTTTCCTCTTTTTTGGTTTTGTTTTATTTTGTTGAGTTAGGGTTTCTCTGTGTAGCCCTGGCTAGCCTGGACTTACTTTGTAGACCAGGCTATCTTGAACTCACAGGGATGCCCCTGCCTCTGCCTGCCTGGGATCACAGGCGTGCGTCACCCCGAGCTGTTCGCTCTTATGTCTACAGTCTCTGATACCATTTTCTCCTCACCTCCGTGCCCACTCCTCTGAAACTGCTCTTGTCACCTCAGACTTGACTTGTATGACTGCCGCGTGGAAACCTCTCCCCTCAGGAGCAGGCGGCAGAGCAAAGTGTTCCTCTTTCTCAAAGCCCTCCCTCTCTACTCTCCATTTTCTCCCATCTTTTCTGTCTCTGCTTGGTTGATCCTGGGACCCTTTTCCTTCCTGTGACATCATCTCCCACCCCCGCTGGGGATAAAGCCCAGGGCCTTGCACATGCTGAGCAGGAGCTCTGCCCAGCCCCTTGCTCCATGACTTAGAGCACCTCTGTGCGGTCAAATAAACCATGGTCAGCAGCTTCAGCCTCGTACTTTCCACATCCACATGGTAGCCTGGGAGTGAACTTACAGGACACTTCCAATGGCAAGACTGGGCTACTAACTAGCTCAAATGACAGAAATAACTCTAACTCTCCCAGGCGAAATGGCAATGTGGTTGGCCTGTATTAAACGCTTCCATTATAGGGAGCTTAAAAGGTAAATCTCCCATCCACCCTGTAATCATTGTGCGTCTCAGCCCAGTGGGGGTACCACTCCACCATTTCCTTCCAACGAAAACCTAGGAATTGCAAGGACAAATCCCATCATCCTTGAGTACTTCCTCCTCTTACTCTGGTGGTCTAGCCATGAATTCTGACTTTGATCTGCACCCTGGGTGGGCCAGCCAACCAGTTCTCTTACTCCCTCTTTATCCCTCTCGGCCCAGAAGCCACACGAGCCTTCCAGAGCCGAGCTCAGACCCAGCCTCTCACAAGTCCAAGGCTTCTGGGTGAAGGGGCATTGCTGTGCACAGCACAGGCAAGTCTCCAAAATGTGAGGCTGAGCACAAGACACCTAACAGATACAAGAGACTACAAAGTAAGCTTTAAACACATCTCAGTGGTTGAGCATTCACCTCATACGTGAGACTGTGGGTTCAATCCCCAGCACCGCCGGGCTGGGGCAGGGCATGGGGACAGAGAAGACTTCATGATTCCTTCGTGTGAAACCAAAAGCCTGGGCAAAGGGCCAGCAGGATGGCTAAGCAGGTGAAGGAGTTGCTGCCAAGGCTGAGGGCCTGAGCGTGAGCCCTGAAAGTCGAGTTGTAGGAGAGAACCCATTCCTGTCACCTCTACTTATGCAAGTGGTACAGCACAAGGATACATACACAATCGAAAATAAATAGATGAATGTGTAAATTGCCAGGTGTGGTGACTCAGCACTTGGAAGGCAGGGGCTGCGTGGTCTGCATAATAAGCTCTAAGCCAACTAAGACTACATAGTGAGACCCAGTCTCAAAAGCAAAACAAACAAGCAAACAAAAACCCAAAATTCAAAACACAAACAAAAGAGCATAAATAAATAAATAAATAAACATGAAAATTAGGAAAAAAAACCCACAATAGGTGCTGGAGAGTTGGCTTTACGGTTAATGTGCTGAGACACATTATGGTCAGGTGCTTCTCAGCCACCGGTAAGCCCATTTCCAGGGCATTTGACTCTCTCTTCTGTCCCCTGAGGGCAACTGCGCTCATGGGTCAAACCCACGCCAACACATAATTAAAAATAAATTTAAAATCTTTTTTCTTTTTTTTTTTTTTAAAGTCAGAGGATGCCTGGTGGTGATGATGCTCAACTTTAACCCAGCACTCAGGAGGCAGAGGTGGGCGGATCTCTGAATTTGAGGCCAGCCTGGTCTACAAAGTGAGTTCCAGGACAGCCAAGGCTACCCCCAGAGAAATCCTGTCTGAAAAAACCAAAAGGAAAGAAAGAGATAGAGAGAAGGAGGGGGAAGAGGGAAGGAGGAAGGAAGGAAAAGAAAGATGAAGGAAGGGAGAGAGAGACACAGAGAGAGAGAGAGTGAGTGAGTCAGGGGAGAGATGGCTCCGCAGTCAATAGCACTTGCTGCCCTTTCAGCCGCCCAGGTTCAGTTCCCAGCACCCACATGGTGGTCTCAGAACCCTGTAACCCGTTTCAGATGAGCTGATGCCCTCTTCTGGACTCCATAGCCATTGAACACATGTGACTCACAAACATACCTTTGGATAAAATACTTACACACACAAAATAAAAGCAAATAGCCAGTCTTTTGTTTGTGTGTTTGTTTGCATGGTCTTAGAGCCCTTCACATTCCGTACCCAGCTGTAGACTAGTTCTCTCCTCCCTAGCACCAAGCTCGGCTCATAGTGAGCTTCTGCACATGCTGTCAGCCCAGACCTTCTGCTCTTGCTTTTCCTCTTCCCAGCAGCTCTACAGTTTTCCTCCAGAAACTTCTGAGGTGCTCTCCATTGACTCCTTTGGCTCTGATTGATGCCACCTGCTGGATAGGCCTTGATCACTGTTCTTGTCAATTAGGGAGCCTCACCCTCTGATAGGCTACACATTCTCCTAGTGTATTACCAGTCTCCATCCTGCTCCCACCCCCACCACACACACACTTAGCTGGCTCCCACACCAGGAGCCTCCTACCCTCCCTGCCCTGGCCCCCGACTGTGCCAAGGCGCAGTCGGGCCACATAGAAGCCTGCACTCATACAGCGGATCCCATCAGGGAGCTGTGCCTGCCCCCAGAGGGCAGCCCTCACCACCTACATGGACAACCCGTTCTGCCTGCAGCTCCTGCTCTCTCTCTCACAGGAAGTAGCCAACTTGGTGCCAAGGTATCCCCAACTACATCCCCCAAATCCTCAGACACTGCCAGCCTCCAGCTGCCAGCCTGCCCCCCGGCTGGCGGGCGCCTGCTCCTGGCATAGTGGCGGAGGTGTAATTAGAAACCCGCTAGCTCCCTAATTGCCAGTTCTGAGCCGTCCTTGTTACCGGCTGCCTGAGGCACACATAGAGGGAAGGGCTGAGAGCTGGCCAGGCTGGCATGGAGGGAGACCTAGAGAGGACTGGCATGTGGCCAGAGACCAAACGTGGCACAGAGAGGGCTCAGTGCAATCTGCCCTGTGGCTGCCTCCCAGCCACATCCACTTGCCCAGAACTGTGACGTCAAACTAGCCCAGCACGTTCATTCTTTATTCAGGTGGCATAAAAATCACTACAAAAACTTTACAAAAGAGTCTCGGGAGCTAAAGGGGCCCTTCCCTGCCTCAGCCCCTGAGCTTCCTAGCAGAGGAGGACAAGAGAGAGGAAGGGAGAGGGCTTGGGCAGTGCTGGCATCTCCAAAGACCAGAGAGGTGTCATGACATGGGCGAAGGCCTAGACAGCTTCAGCAACAGCAGAGTCAGGATAGGCCAGCCTCCACCCACGATGTACAATACCAAGGTCAGGGTCTGAGCTCGGGAGACCAACACCTGTCTCTCCTTTTCCCACCTAGGGTGCTTGAGGGACATGTCTGAAGATGGCCTCTCCAGCCTCCGCTTACAAATGTAAAGGGACCCCAACTACCTATATCAGGGTCTTGTTTAACCTACCTCTAGCCAAAACTGCATCCGTAAGTGTCCAGCCCACAAAAGGTCATCCCCTGGGTCCCTCTGAAGAAATGAAGACTCCCTGTGCCTGCCTTCCTCCGGGCCCCACCCCACCTCCTATCCCGGGAGCTGCTGTAAGAACACTCCTATCCCTGGAGACCATCTCCCCAGGCCCCACCCTACCCCACAAAGCTGGCTGGACAGAGTCACAAGAGTTGAGAAGCTGATCCGGGTGGGGACTCAGGATGCTGCTGCCCAGGAACCCCCTCACTTGGGGGCACTAAACTGGGAGTAGTCCTCCTCCAAGCGGGGTGCAAGTTTCAAGTCAGGACCGAAGGTCTTGTCTCCGTGTAAGTCCGCTTTGTCTTTCCGAATGACCCTGTTGTCAGGGGAATCTTGCTGTTCCCGGAGCTGGGGCTGTGCAGTGGGGTTGGGGTTCCTCACGCTGCCCACAAAGAGGGGCATGCCTACAGTGTCATCCATGATAAAGAAGAGGAAGGGCCGGTTCACAGTGAAGGAGGAGATGGACATCCGTGTCATGGCTGTGCTGGTGGCTGCGGCCGCCTCCACGCCAGGCTCACTGAGTTCCATCGTTGACTGGTGCTGTACACTAGACACCACCAGACTCTGGTCCGAGATCCCACGTAGGTCTGGGGCCTGGAACAATTCCTGTAGGCCTGTGCAGAGCAGCAGGTGACTGGTCAGTTCTGCCCCCAGGTCACGAGGACCTGTCTGGCATCCTGGCTAAAGGGAACACTTGAACCCACATGTTAATTGGTATCCATTAAACCTTCAAGTCTCAGCCTAGACACCACTTCTAGAAACCTTGTTTGGTTTTGTTTTCCAGACAGGGTTTCTTTGTGTAATAGCCCTGGCTGTCCTGAGCTTGCCTTGTAGACCAGGCTGGCCTTGAACTGCTGGGATTACAGGCACACCCAGCTAGAAGCCTTTTTGATCAAAGTCTGCACTAGGTCCTGGTTTGATGTCCTCTAGGGTAAATACCTGAGTTCTCATGCGCCCACTCCATTAGACTGAGTCCTTTGTACACACTGAGTTCTTAGCTCTTCAACATGGTGACACAGCTTCTCTTCCCTTTCCAAGCTAGCCAGTGAGGTTCACATTTCACCCTGAACTCTTTACCCAGGATTCTTTGTGATGCTCAGTCTCAGACAGCAGAGTAGTTCATCCAAATCCACCCAGGACAGGAGAGGCGAGCATATCAAATGCTCCAGGCTGCGGGCCACCTCCGATTCAGACACACTGCCAACTCACATACCCTGCCCAAACCACCCGGGCCCACCCTCTCCCCAACCCCCTTACCCAGCTGGCTGAGGGTGGCCACTAAGTCCAGCTGCTGCTTCAGATGGAGTTTAGGCAGCTGCACCTTGGTGGGCTTCTCCCGCAGGGAGGGCTGGTACAGCGTGTCCCAGCTCAGGTTGGCTAGTACCTGAGACACGTTCCACTTAAAATGAGTGGGCATCATGACCACAAAGCTCATGTTGTTCTTGAAGGGGAAATGAGCCACCTACAGACAAGAAAAGGCGAGAACATGAGGACCAGAATGCACCTGGACCTGTCTGGAGTCTGGGCCTAAATTCTGTAATTTTTGTTTATTTATTTGTTTTGGTTTTTCGAGACAGGGTTTCTCTATGTAGCCTTAGCTGTCTAAGACTCCCTCTGTAGACCAGGCTGGGTCTAACTCACAGGGATCTGCCTGCCTCTGTCTCTCTGAGTGCTGGAATTATAGACATGCAACACCGCCCTGGCTACTTCTGTACTTCTGAGACGAGAGCCAGAGGTTCAAGTTCAGTGTGCCTTCACTTTACCTGTGAAGCACAGTAATATCACTTGCCCCTTTCAAGGGGCACATGACCAAATGAGATAATGCATTTACATCTCTGCCTGTGCTTCCATACACAAACATGTGCGAGTGTGTTTGCACATGTGTGTGTGAAGGCAAAGGTAGGCAACATCAGCTGTCTTCCTAAATTGCTCTCCACCTTTTTTTTTTTTGACATCTTTTTGTTGTTGTTCTTTCTATACAAGGTTTCTCTGTGTAGCCCTGGCTGTCTTGGAGCTTGCTGTATAGACCAAGCTGGCTTTGAACTCGCAGAGATCTGCCTGCCTCTGCCTCTGAGTGCTGGGATTAGAGCTGTGTGTAGCTCTCCCTCTTTTTTTTTTGGACACAGGACCTCATGAACATCAAGCTGGCTTGGAAATTTCTCTTAGTGAAGGAAGACCATGAACCTCTGATCCTCTTGCCTCTCTGCCTCCTGAGTGCTGGGATTACAGAGCTGTACCATCAAGCCCAATTTTTGTTTCGTTTTGCCTTTTAAAGACAGGGTTATGTAAGCCAGGCATTGGTGGTACACTCCATTAATCCCTGTACTTGGGAGGCAGAGGCAGGTGGATCTCATGAGTTTGGGGCAAGCCTCGTCTACAATGTGAGTCCAGGACAGCCAAAGCTACACAGAGAAACCCTGTTTCTAAACAACAACAACAAAAGACAGGGCTGTGTATCTCAGGCTGTCCTCAAACTCACTATGTAACTAAGGGTGACCTTGACACTGTTTAAGGTTTGTTTTTACTTCATGTATATGGGCCTTTTGCCTGAATGTATGTCTGGGCATCACATCCTTGCAGCACCCTCACAGTCTAGAGGAGGGTGTCATTTCCCCTGGAATTTGAGTGACACGTGGTTAAGAGCTGCCTAGTGGGTGCTGGGAAGCAAACCCTGGTCCTCTGCAAGAGCAGCAAGTACTCTTAACTGCTGAGCTATTTCTCTACTTTGAACTTTTGATCCTCCTGCCTCTGTCTCAGAAGATGTGCATCAGTGTGCCTGGCTTATATGACGATAGGGGAAGAACAAAGGGCTTTGTGCACGCGGGGCAAGGACTCAGAACTGAGTGACCAGCCACACTTGCATCTTCTGGAGTCTTCACTACAGATGGGTTCTCCATCTGCTACCAGCTGGCTGTACAAACAAGCTATGGACCTTCCGGGCCTTGCCTCTCGGCGCTCCCTGTATATGGTGGAGCTACTGCCTTTCAAAACGACCTGTAGAGGAGCCACTGGAAAGGGTAGGACTCTGCCTCTCTCACCTTCGCTATATATGGATTTGCTATATATGCCGAGATTTGGAATGAAACTTTTTTTTCTCTTTAGACAGGGTCTGACTATCATCAAACTGCTTCAACCTCCTAAGTGCTGGGATTATGGTGTAAGCCAATGCACTTAGTTTCACAAGACCTTTTTTGAAGCGTTTCTGCAGTTAGGGCAGCATGGAAATCACTAGGCTCACGACTCTTGAGGCTGTGACCCTCTGAGTTGCAGCATAGTGCCAGTGGGATGATGGGTGCCAGGCCTGGCTGCCTGGGCCTGACTACAAAAGGCCAGAGGAGGTTGGGGAGATGGAGCCAGGGGATGAAAGAAGAGTGGGTAGCACAGAGCTTCGAGGGCAGGGGCAACAGGAAGGTGAGGCACTAAGCGGAGCTAACCAGACTATCATTCTCTCACCATGAGCTAGAGAGAAGTCAGGATGCCCACAGGGCTCCTTCCTGCAGAACTGCCAATGTTATGCCCTGCTTGCCCAGCAAAGCTAATCGACAGAATGGGTGAGTAGGTGTATGCCACATACCTGGCATCCCAGCACTCAGACATTTGGTGCAGGAAGATCATGAGTTCAAAGCCAGTCTGTGTAACACTGTCAGGCCCTCAAACAAACATAATCAGCCCATACTGTTGTCTCAGGCATAGATGATGAGCCCAAGGATCAAGATCCTAGCCAAGGAGCCATGGGAAGCCAGGGAAGCCAGCTTGGCACGCAGTTCCATCCAATCGGAATGCTCTGAGCAGCAGGCTTCAAGATTCAAATTCCCTTAAAGAAGCCCCTGGTGTGTGTGTGGGGGTCTCTTATCATCCTTTAAAAGCAGGGCCCTGGTCTTCTTGGGAGCCCCTAATACCCCAGAGCACAGAACAGTATCTGGCATGTGACAAAAGCTCAATATATTTTCCTAGCTAATGAACATCAAAGAGGCGGTGTTCTGGAGGGAGACATAACAGACCCTTCCCAGAGCTACCCACCCCAGGGACCAGACTTCACCTCCCAGTAGCAGGCCTAGTTTGCTAGCCAAAGCCTAAAGCCAGGATGACCTGTATCTCAGGCTGCTCCAGCAGGAACCATCGAAGAGGGTAGGACTGTGCGTGCATCATGTCCACAGGCACCATGAACTGCTCATCCAGGTGGAAGAAGTCTTTCTGGGTGAGGCTTGAGTCAAACATGGTTCTCCAAAAACCTGCAGCCGGGCAGAGGGCAGGAGCCACGTAACATACAATCAGCCTCCTGCCCTATTCCTAGAACCCATGAGAGGAACAAAAAGTGGAAGCCAAGCTCCCAGAGGTGGGGCCATTGCCACGCTGCTGATCTCAGGTACCCTCCCTGCATTGGGCTTGCATTTCTCCATCCCTCTACGGTCCCAGTTTTCTCTCAGGGTGGCCTGTCCTTCACAGTTTCTGAGCTTCCTTTTCACACAACCAGACAATCTACCGCTTTATGGCCTAGCAACCTCAGAGCAAAACTTACACAGCCCCACTTAGCTGACAGAGCAGGTGAGTGGCTTAAGAACAGAGCACCACCGAGTGTGATTCCATCACTCAGGCAGGCAGAGGCAGGTGGATCTCTGTGAGTTCAAGGCCAGTCTGGCCTTCAAAGTGAGTCCAGGACAGCCAAGGCTATACAGAGAAACCCTATCTCAAAAAAACATAAACAGAAGAAGGAGGAGGAAGAGGAGGAGGAGAAGAAGGAATAGGAGGAGGAGGAAGAAGAGCCCACCGTGAAAGTGGATGGCATTGAGGAGAAGCAACACAGTGTTATCTGGCAGCTCAGAGAGGAAATCCTCAATCTTCCCCTCCGTGGCCTTCTTCACCCATTGGTTGATGTTCATCAGGTCTTCCTCCTGCCTTCCAGTCAGTTTCACAGGCTTTGCACCAAAGAGCCTTTCTGATTGCTCCAGGAAATCATCTTTGATGGGGAATCCTGTAAGCAATTAGCCACAAGCTCATCCCAGGGCTGGGCCTACACAGCCACCAGCGTCCTGTCCTACCGACTACCGAAGCCAAGCCCCTCTCCCTCAACCTTGTTCACTAATGGCAGGGCACTTCTTGGGCAATGAGTGCCATCAGAACCTACCTTTCTGCAGGTATATTCTGGCAGCCAGTCGGATTGTCCCAAGGCCTAGGTTCTGGCTAAGATGGCTCAGTAGATGGGGAAGGCAGGACCCTGTATCCACATGCAACACTCGATGCAAGCTCTGCAGTGTTTGGTTCTGAGCACCTGAAGGGGACCAAGTGGGCTGAGGCCCAGGCCACAGGTTCTTTCTTGACCCACTTCCCACTCCCACCCTCTCACATCTGCATGGCCACGGACCACTGCTCTCCTCCCCTCCCACATCCACTGAGCCATAGGACCCCCAAATTCTACTTTCATTTCTGCTGCTAACTCACTCAGGGTACCTTTCCTCTCTGAACCGCCACAGCGAGACCTTCATGTCCAGTGGAAGATTCTATGGCCACCAAACTCTTGTGTTAAAATAACTCGGGGGACTTGTCGACCACCACATTCTTAGGCCACCCCCGGATTTCTGACTCATAGAGGGTGGTGACAGCTCAGACACCTGCATTCTACCAAATATCCATGTGTCCCTGACAGAGGAACTACCCACAGACAACCTCAGCGGCACCGAACCCTTTGTGGCTTCTGACTTCTGGACAGGTGCTGCCCCAGTACCTAGTGCTAGCTGAGAGAGGGCTAGCGCCACACTAAGGGGTGACACAACAAGGTTGGAGCTGGTGGACGTTTGGGCCACCGAGGAGAACAGGTCAGCAGTAAAAGCCATCATAGCCTGAGCCAGCCTGCGACTCTGCTCTGCAGTTGGGGTACTCTTGCAGTCTCCCAGGGACCTCTTCAGGGGGGTGTGGTCACCACCACCCTACAAGGACAGATCAGAGGTCAGTAAGGTCAAGGGGTCAGCTCCAGGTTCTCTGAGTCTCCCTCACAGTACTGGGACTATAGGGCAGCAAAGGCCTCGTCCCAGATCTGAGGGGATGGCCATGCTGGGGTCCCAACCCTTCTGAACCCCTGAACACAGTCTCCTCTCCCCCATTCCCTTGCTCCTCCCTCTGGCCCCACCCACTCTTCCCCAGCCCCACCTGGTTGTACCTGGTTGGCGAACTTGAGGAGGGCAAGTGGGGTCAGCTTCTGCTGGGCCTGCTCATTCACTGGCTGGAGAGAGATGGAGAAAAGGCCCTTCCCATATGTCCCCACCTTGCCCACAGGTGAAAACCTTGAGCTCTCCCTCCAAAACCCTCCCTCACGGTTGAGTACCTGCTGGCTCGGGAGATCCATGGTGCCCACCGGAGAAAACAGCTGAGAAAAGGGTGACCATAGCCGGGAGACCCCTCAGAGCAAACCGCTCCCTGGACATGGCTTCTCCCTTCCAACCCTCTGTCCTCTTCCAAACCTGCCCCTGCCCCCAGCATCTCCTTCAACCTCACCGACTTCTCCCCACCCAGACCTCACCGTGGAGCAGTGGACTTGCAGACAGGACAAGCTGAGTACCAGGAGCCCCCAGAGCAGTGCCATGATCCTGTATCCAAACCAGGAAGGGTCAGTCCCCACCTCACACTCAAATACCAGGAAGTAGACTGCTTGCTTCCCAAGGGCTCCCTGACCCCACAGGTTGTGGAACCTGGACCCACACCTAAAACTGTGGACCTTAACCTGAGAGGTGGGATTTTCATGATTTTTTTTTTACCCTTGTAGTTTTTCATTTAGTCTGTATTCCCTAAATTTCATATGCTGATCAGTCCTGGGTTCAAATCTAGTCTCTGCTTCTCGCCAGAAGACATTAGGCACTTCCCTTAATGCCTTTGAGCTTTGCCTTGTCTTGGAAATTTGTGGTAGAAGTCCTTCCCCCTCCCATGTAGATTTTTGAGGACCAAAATAAGAATCTTTGTAAATACTGAGTATGATGCCTCGCCCTCAGTGGCAGATTTCAGGGAAGTCTTCCCATCCTGAAGAACCCATCTGACCTGTGGTTCATTTTTCCTCCAGCCTTCCTCAAGCTGTCCAGGTCCTAACCAAAGCTTCCGAGAGCTCTGGTGGCAGCCAGAAAGCTGCTTTGTTGACCCAGTCGCAGAGCCCAACGAATGACTGGCCTGGACACCTTTGGACTTACAGGAACCATGAGCCTCATCCCAATTCGGCCCGGAATTCTGCTCCAAGGTGCTTTCGGGAAGCCCAACAGGCCAGTGGGGGTGGGCAGGTTTCTGTCCACAGCCTCTGGTAAAGGCTCCTTCCCATCCCCAACTCCCACCCATGCCTTGTCTCAGGGCCAGCTCTTCTGGAGGGTCCTTCTGTCACCCCCACCATTGCGTCCAATAGCCTTCAGCTAGCTTCCTCCCAGCAACGACAGTCCTCCAGGCTTTGAAGTGCTAGAGAGACTTCTCCTGAAGCTGCCTGCACCTCTGCTCCTCACCACCCCAGGCCTCCATGAAGCTGCAGGCTCCCTGGATACATTCAGCCAGACCCCTTACCCAGGGTGCAGCTGCCCACCTCATTTGTGGCCAGGGGAGTGGGCTGCACCACCCCTCTGTCCTACCTCTTCAGGCCTCTTGCTGCAGCACACAGTGTTCTCCTGGACCTGCTCAATCCCCACGCTCCGCACAGTGCAGCCAGCCCGGCCTAGCTCTCTCCTCCCACAGGACCTTTGCTCTCAGCCAACCCCGTTCAGCTTGCGTTCTCTGCTGGTAAATATTGACCTGCACATCCGGTTAAACATTGATATGGGGGCCAGAAGCCCCTTTCCCACCAAAGCTCCTAATCCTAAAACAGCCACCCAGAACCCTGCCCGAGCCCTGGAGGAGGGAGTTACAGGGGCAGATAGTGGAGAAGGCCAGGTCTGGCCAGGCAAGAGTAGATCCAGGATGCTCAGGGACCTGGCAAGCCTCCTCCTGATCCCTCAACACGTGGGGATTATCCACAGTCAGGCTTAGGGGGACTGTGTGATTCGTGCAAGGGCACAGAGCTGGGGCCAGAGCCACAACCCCACCCCTACCACAGCTCACCCAACTGCCACAAACCCTGGCTGGCTACCATCAGCCTGCGGCCCCAGGCAAGGGGTGGGGAGACTCAGATGGAGGCAGGTCCTCCCGGGTCCCACCTCTTCAGCAGTGTTCACGTCCCCCAAGGATGAGCAGTCTGGAACTGGCCCAAAGCCACCGAGATCAGAAGCTCTGCATCCAAGGCAACCAGAGGACAATGGTTCCCTCACTAGCTTCTTGCTCTGTTCTTCACAGCTCTGGAAACTACCAGCTCTTAGCTTTCCTGACCCTGCTGCCATCAAGACAAACTTGGTGATACAAGCCTGTACGTAATAGCAGCACTTGGAGGGTAGAGGTGAGGACAGGGAATAGAACAAGGTCAACCTCAGCTACATATCAAGTTCAAGGCCAGTGGTTTGAGGGACTAGACCTTGTATAAAAAGAAAAATAAAAAGGCTGGGCGTGGGTCTATAGTTATGGCTTAGAGGTTAAGAACACTGGCTGCTCTTGCAGAGGATCCAGGTTCAGTTCCCATCATCTACCCTGTGGCTCACAACCAACCATTGCTTCCAGTCCCAGGGGATCTGAAGCCCTCTTCTGATTTCTGCAGGGACTAGACACACACATGGTGCACATACATGCAAGTAGACAAAACACTCATACACATACAAAAATGTCTTTAAAAAATGAAAGTTGGAGCCGGCCAGACTGGTCTACAAAGTGAGTCCAGGACAGCCAGGGCTACACAGAGAAACCCTGTCTCAAAAAAATAAATAAGAATTAAGTTGGGCCTGGTGGCTCATGCCTATAATCCCAGCACTCTGCTTCAGACAGGAGGGTCTCCCCAAGATTAAGACCAATCTGAGCTACGTGAGACCATCTGAAAAAAAAAAAACAGACAAGCCATAAGCCAGACATGGTGACATATACCAATACCCCAGCTCCATGGAAGGCCGAGGGAGAACCGCTTGGGCCCAGCCTTGGTAAAACAAAACACAACACAGCCTCACTCAGCTCCATGGCTCTTCCAAATAATTTATTGATATTTACATGGATTGCAAATAGTGAGGAGGTGGCAGGGGCCTCATCTCAGACCTGTTCTCTGCTCCAAATGGGGACTCAAGAGATGCCAGGCTCTTCCCACCCCTGGGAAGAACCTGAGATGCAGAGATGATTCCTACTGCCCCTTTTCCCTAGGGGTGCTAGTCCCAAGGGCTGCCTCCCCAGCTCAAGGCACAAACACTTGTGGTTAGGGGTACAAGGCAAGGCATGGATTCATTCCTGGACCATCTGGGTCCATATAACCTCTTCCCTGGCTCTACTTTCCCTCCCCCCCACCCCTTTTCTGGTCCCACACTGGGAAGACCTGGCCGAGTAGATACTTCACCCCGGCCGGAGTCCTTAAACTCCTGGGTCATGGCCAGCCCCCCTTAGGCTGGAGTCCAGGTACCATCAGTACACGGATCGGAGCAGTTGCCCACCGACAGGAGGCAGAGCTAGGGAGGGCTTGGCTTGAAGCAGCTGGCTGAGCACAGGGCCATCTCCTTTCATTTCCTGGAGTGTCCCTCTCCATGCGAATCCACAAGGCAGAGCTGGGGAGCAATGAGGACCTCAGTGCTTCTCCCTGCTCCCTGTCTTGCTGGTTGGGAACAGCATCTCCCCAGTTCCATGAATAAAGCCACTTCATGGCTTTGGAGATTCAGGAGCTGTGTGATCCCAGACAGCAGGCTATGTGGGTACCCAGAGCCTGGGGCTTGCCTAGAGGAGGCTGCCGAGAGGTCAAGGCTGAGGAGGGGAGATGAGGGCTGTCATCTCACCCTTGCCCTTGGCCAACTCCTGCCTGGACCTATGCCAGGAGGCGGGTGATGCCATTGTCTGAGCCCAGCAGGAGGTGGCGTTTTGTGGGCAGCACAGCCAGGCTGGTGAGCGTGCCACGGAAGTTCTCGGAACTGAGCTTTGTGGTAGCCTGGGAGGGTGGCTCAAGCAGAGAACAGACGCCGATCTTGTTGGCTACGGTGCCAGTGACCACCTCACTGCCGTACAAGTCGAAGGTGTGGATGGGATCGGATGCTGACCGGTAGTGGTGTGTGGGTTTCTGCTCCAGCTCCTTCCAGACCGTCAAGGAATGGTCGGAAGAGGAGCTCACTATCATGCCGCCCTCCACGGCCTGCAGAGAGCGGGAGGGGCACACTGCGTCAGTGGGGGCCTGGGTATCTTGTCTACCCACCAAACTCCAACGCCATTCCGGGCTGCTTCTAATTTCAGCACTCAAAGGCATCTCTGTGAATTCAAGGTCAGCCTGGTCTACACAGTGATTTCCAGGCCAGCCAGGGTCTGGGTGAACTACAGTGAGACTCTGTCTCCAAAAGCAAAATTAAATATTATTATTATTAACATAACCATCACTGGCTGGGCAAGATGGCCCAAGCCCATAAATCTGGCACTCAGAACAAGTCTGAAGACAGCATGGTCTACATAAGAAGCCCCAGGACACCTAGAGGTTCAGTGAAACCTTGTCTCAAAACACAAATGAAATAAACCAATCAAAAAGACCCAAAACAAACAAGCAAAAATGCCAAAAAAAAAAAAATCTACAACCATTACTGTCATTTAAGAACAGACTCTAGTCAGGCAGTGGTGGCCCACACCTTTAATCCCAGCACTCAGAGAGGCAGAGGGAGGTGGATCTCTGAGTTCAAGGCCAGCCTGGTCTACAGGGTGAGTTCCAGAACAGCCAGGGCTACATACACAAAGAAACGCTGTCTGAGGAAAGAGAGAAAGAGACAGAGAGAAGAGAGAACGATTTTTACCCCAGGACAGCTAGAACTACATATCATAACCCTGTCTCAAAGGGAAAAAGCACAGCATATGGGGCTGCAGGGATGGCTCAGAAGTACCCACAAATCTCGTAACTGACCGTGTTTGATTCCCAGCCCCACACAGAGGCTCCCAATCATCCATAACTCCAGTCCCAGGGGGATCTGCCACTCGCTTCTTACCTCTACTAGCACTGCCTGAAGGTAGTGCACTTACACACAAGCAGGCAAAACACACATATAGATACATATAAAAGAGCCGTGCATGATGGTGCACAGCATTAGTCCCAGCACTCAGGAGGCAGAGGCAAGAGGGTCTTCTGTGAGTATGAGGCCAGCCTGGTCTACACAGTGAGTTCCAGGACAGCCAGGGCCATAGGAGAGATCCCACCTCATAAATAAATAAATAAATGAGTGAGTGAGTGAGTGAGTAACTTTGTTTTGTTGTTTTTTTGAGACAGGGTTTCTCTGTGTTAACAGCCCTTGCTGCCCTGGAACTCACTCTGTGGAACAGGCTGGCCTTGAACTCACAGAGATCAACCTGCCTCTGGGTTTAGAGCACACAGGCATGTATGCTACCATACCTGACCCAACCTTCTAAGAATTTAAGAAAAAGGGCTGGAGTTCGCTCAGTGGTTTAGAGCACTTGTTGTTGTTGCAAAGGACCTGAGTTCAATTCCCAGCACACACATGGAGCCTCACCACCTCCTCAAGCAGCAGCATGTGTGGTGCACAGACACACATGAAGGCAAAACATGCATATGCATAAAATGATTTTCAAAATCTAAAAGAAATCCAGCAGCTTCTTTGCAGACATTGCCGCACCTAAGCTTTCTACCAATGTGTGAGCGATCTGCTGTCACTGTCCTCTTTTTGTTTCGTTGTTGTTTGGAGACAGGGTTTCTCTGTGTAGCCTTGGCTGTCCTGGAATCTATTTGTAGGTCAGGCTGGCCTTGAACTCACACAGATCCACTGAACTCCCTGAGTGCTGGGATTACAGTCGTGTGCCACCAAGCCTGGCTGTCACTGTCCTCTTTTAACACTTATTTTTATTTGTGTGTATGTGTCTATGTGGGTGCTCACAGAGGCCATAAAGGGTGACGAATCCTCTGGAGCTGGAGTTGGATAGTTCTCGGGTCCTCTGAAGAGCACTTTTACGTGGGAAAACTTCACGTGGGAAAAACATGCTCAGAGACACCTCAGAGAGAACCGGGGCTGACACCCAGGATGACCACAGAGCCATCCTGACACTTCTTTAGAATGGTGGGACTTATGGGCACCTGCAAGCTAGGGTGCTGGGGCTCTGGACAAAGCTGGGGCAGCTTGCCTTCTCTGGTAGCAGCAGCGCATGTCCTCAGCCTCCATCTGGCTGCTGGAAGAAATCCTTCCACATGCAGCCCTGTTGCTCCCCTCCTAGAGCTTGCTGGGCATTCCCTGATGCCGATGACTGGAAGGCAGGAACAGGCATGCTCCTGCCCCCATCAGAACAGCCCAGCAGGAGGCATGGACTCTGCTCAGTGGTCTCCAGGCAGTAAACAGCCTCCAGGCTGAGCTTTATTTAACCTGAACTGGGTCACGATCCTCCAAGCAAGGCAAATATGGACAAGGGTTACTCATTACAACATCTCTGTGGAGCAGCAGGGTCAGTTCTAGGCCTGGTTCCTGCCCCTAACCAGCCTCCTATGCAGACGGTTCCTGAGCCGGCCTACAAGGCCACCTTCCATGACCATCAAATGTCCCTGAGTAGGTATAAAGGACAGCAGCATAAACCTGTCCTCGCTCATACTAGACCCTGAGCAGAAGTAAAAGGATGGGGTTGAAGGCAGTCACCTTGATCTGCAGAATGTCCCCTTCATGGGCTGGCCAGCCTCGTAGAACCAGACCCGTGCGGGTGTCCAGGAGCACCATGAAGCCCGAGGAGAAGCCAGCCACAACACTACGGCCACTGGGGCTGACTGCCAAGGAGCGAACAAGCCCAGGGTTTAGCCCTCCGCCCAGTCGGAACTCATGCTGTAGGCAGAGGGAGATGGTGCTCAAGGGCCAGCCCTCCCTACCACCTGCCCTACTGTGCTCCATCCCACTCAAGCCCACAAAGCCAGGAGACCTGACCCTCCTACTCCATCCACGAAATCGAAAATCCCTGGACCCCCGTCCACCCCAGAGCCCCACCCATGGCTACTGCAGTGTTCCTGGTCCGCTCTGAGTTTCTTCCCTGACAGGTGCCTAGAGACCCCAGCAGCACCGGGAACTGCACACCTCCTGACCTGCAAGCCAGGCTTCCTGCAGTCCACAAAGCGTAAGGTGGAGTCAGAGCTGGCCATGGTGATGCTGGTGTGGGGAGCAGGCAGGACAGCTACAGCGGTCAGGGGCACCCGGCTGTCCGAGGGGTCCACCGTGCGAAGGGTCTTCCCTGAAAGAGGACACAGTCCATCCGGCCACCTAGATGCTATCCAAGAGCCCTGGCTACTTCAAGGCCCCTGACTCAGCCCGTGCCTGCATCCCGCTCCCCAGTGACCTCAGAGCACGCAAACACTTTCAGGGCTTTCTCATCTTCCACAACGAAGGCAAGGTCCCACCTCCAAAGCAATCTGCTCTCCTCTAGCCAGCTGGCCTCCCACGCCACCCCACGCCACCCCAGTCTACCCCACTGCTACTCTATTTACCCTCCACCTCCCCATTCATATTTCTCTTTACACTGATGACAGGTGATGCTGCATGAGAATCTTCTCAACCGGTGTTTTGATTCTCACTTACAGGTGGAAAAGCAGATACTTCAAGCAGCAGAGCAGCTTGCTGGCAAGCCCTAACTGTTCTTCCATCCCACCTCACTGAATCTTCCCCCTTAAGATATCCATTATGTGCTTCCCATTAGGTCCCATTCCCAGGGGCCTGGCTAGCACACAGTAAAGCAGCCACAGACTCGGGCTCACCTGGGCCTGCTCACCTGTGAAGGGGTCCCAGATGTGCACTGCCCCATCACAGCTCACCACGTACTGCGGGGCTTCGAGCTGGCCCACGTAGAAGACACTCTTGCGGTGCTGGGCGTAGATGAGGCGGGGGGCTGTCTCACTGGTCCCATCCCCATAGTTGTACAGTGGCCAGAGGCGCACGGTACGGTCCTTGCTGCCACTCAGAAAGAAGTCTTCGCTGCTCAAGGCGGCCACACACTTGACAGCCCCCGTGTGGCCTGGGAAGCTCTGCAGGCGGATCTGGTGGAAGCAGAAGTGGGCATCCTGCTGGCTCACACCAATCTCGTATTGCCAGTATGCCAGCCAGTTCCCGCTCAGGCCGTGGGCACTCCGGGGAAGCTCTCGCTTCAGGGCATTGTCTTCGCTCCTGTTACTGAGGCCCCCAACACCCACTCCAGACATGGAGCCTAGTAGTCCAGGACTCTCGGGCTGAGAGTCTGGGATCTGGATGCGGTTTCCAACCAGGACACTGCCAAAGGTCCCCGAGTGCCCATCATCCCGGAGACAGCTCCCACCCTGAGGGGTCCATTCAGAGCCCGCACTAGGCACGCTGGGCTCCATGTTGGCTGGGTTGCGAGCACTCGGACTCATGCTTTCCAGATACAGTCCTGCCAGCTCTCCCACCAACTCGTGGTTGGGGATGATCTTCCGGATGATGTCACCTGCACAGGAGCGGGAAAGGTCCGAAGATCAAGGATGGTGGCAAGTAGCTGCCACCACCTACTCAGAGCTGAGAAACCGCAGAAGCCACGGCAAGGCAAGACTGGGCAATTCTGGGCGACTGCCCTGCTCGAAACAGTTTTCTTAATCAATACAGATATGAGTGCTGTCTCTATAGACACACACATATGCCAGGCACCATATTGGCAATAGACACAGGATGACTGAGACAGATGTGTCCTGCCTCTTGGAGCTTAGAATTCTCTAGAGCAAAACACACCCAACCACAGGGTTCCCCCTCCTGTTCAGAGAAAAGCCCAGCATAGCTCTCATCCCATGAGGGAAGCCACAAAAACGGACAGGCCATCCATTCCTTTGCCGGTAGCTTCTGGAGACCATCGTATTCTTCTGAGCCTTTCCTGCTGGAAACTGTTCAGATTCTCAGTTTCTCTCTCTTTAAAGAGTTATTTATTTATTTATACAGCATTCTGCCTGCATGTGTGCCCACACACTGGAAGAGGGCCCCAGATCTCATCACAGATGTGGTTGCTGAGAACTGAACTCAGGACCCTTGTAAGAACAGCCAGTGTTCCCAACCTCTGAGCCATCTCTCCAGCCCCTTAGATTCTCTTTATATGTCACTGTCCTGGTTAGTTTTTGTTAGTTTCCCATGAGTCATTTGGGCAAAGGGACCCTCAATTCAGAAAATTCCCCCACTAGATTGGCCTGTGGGCATTTTCCTTATTAACAATTGATGTGGGAGGGCCCAACTCACAGCGGGTGGTGCCACTCCTGGGGCAGGTGATCCTGACTTGTATAAGAAAAAAAGACTGAGCAAGACACAAGGAACAAGCCAGTGCACTTCCACGGCTTCTGCTTCAGTTCCTGCCCCAAGCTCCTGCCCCGACTTCCCTCAGTAACGGCATGTGACCCTTTCCTTCTCAAGTTGCTTTTGGTCATGATGTTCACAATCATTATGTTCAATAAAAACCCTAAGATAATCACCACGGAAACTGTGGTCTGGGGCCAAATCTCTTTGCTCTGATCCTAAAAATACTGTGCTCAAAAGCCACTGTTAGCTGAATGTGGTGGTATATGCCTGTGATCCCAGCACACGAAGGCAGGTGCAGAGGCAGGAGGATGGTATGTACGAGGCTGGCCAGGACTACACAGTAAGATTTCATCTTTAAAAAACAAAATGAAAGCTGGCACATGCCTTTTATCCCAGTGTTTGGGAGGAAGAGGCAGATCTCTGTGAGTTCGAGGCCAGCCTGGTCTACAGCATGAGTCCACAACAGCCAAGGCTACATAGAGAAACCCTGTCTCAAAAAACAGAAACAAACCCCAAAACACCCCCAAAACAAAACAAAACAACCCCCCACACACACCAAAAACAGGAGCTAGTGAGATAGCTCATCAGGCAGAGACCTGCTGCTAAGCCTCCTCAGCTGAGTTCAATCTACGAAACCAATGGTGGGACAGAACTGACTCCCAAAAGTTATTCTCTCACACGCCAAGGAAGGCACACACACACACACAGGTATCATACACAAAAAGAATTTTTCTAAAAACAAGAAGAACCATGAGTTGGCCTGTAATGCCTGCAGAAGACAGGTGGAAGCAGGAGTATCTGGAGTTAAAGGTTAATCCACTGCTGACTCTGGAGGGCAAAGCATTGCTGCCCCCAGGCCCCCTCCCGGGGAAGAAACGCAGTCACCAGCTCTGTGGAAAGGAACGTGATAGGCAATACCCAACAGGCAGGAGAAGGGGACGTAGATGGTGTAGGCCATCTCCAGGGTGAACACCTTCTGCAGCTCTTCCAGCAGGGAGGGGTCCACCGGCCGTCGCTGCCCATCAGAGAAGGTCGCCTCTGGCAGTTGGCCCTCGGTACAGCCCTTGGGATCCAGCTGCAGATCCTGCAGGCAGAAAGCCCAAGGAATCAATGAGTCCACAGCACTGGCCTGGCCTGCCCAGTCCAGGTACTCTGCCTACCCGCTGCCGGAGCTCGTGCAGATGAGAGAAGACTTGGAAGAAGGTGGCTACTGGCTCGCTCAGGTGCTGCTGGACCATCTCCTGGCCAATGCGCAAGCAGATGAGGGCGATGAGACTAATGGTCTTCACGCACAGGACAGTCCGGGCCTGGGCCCCACTGGGGAACCTGGAAACAAAGAGCATGAGTTCCAAGCCCTCCCCTCAGAACCTGAGCAGGAACCTCCAGTAAAAGAGGCTGTCAGCTCATCAGCGCAAATCAGGTGAGGAACTGAAGGCACAGAAACAGCGTGCCTTACTCAGAGGTAAAAACAGGCAGGCTAGAACGAGAACTTTTTTTTTTAAATTTTACGTGTATGGGTGTTTTGCCTGCATGTCTGTGTACGTGCATGTAGTGCCCATAGAGACCAGAGAGGGTGGCAGGTCCCCTAGAACTGGAGTGACAGATGGTTGTGAGCTACCATGGAGGTGCTGGGAATCTAACCTGGATCCTCTGGAAGAGCAGCCAGTGCTCTTGGGCCCCAAGCCACTCTTTCCAACCCCCTTTCTTGTTTTTCTGAGGTGCTAGAGCTCAAAAGTAGCGCCTCCTGCATGCTGGGAAAGTGTCCTACCACCAAGCCACACCCACAACCCAAAACCAGAACTCTTCCCTTTTCTTTTAAGACAAGAGTCTCAGTATGTAGCCTTAGCTAGCCTGGAGCTCTCTATGTAAACCAGGCTGGCCTCAAACTCACAGAAATTTCCTCTCCCAGGGTTCTGGAATTAAAGGCCTGTGCCACCACACCCAGGCCCCTGAGCTTCCCAGCCCCTCCGGGGAGCCCCTCAGCCAGGCGGCTCTCCTGTGGAGCAGGGGCCTACCCTGTGACGAGGGAGGTGAGGAAGCTGAGCACAGGCAGCAGGACCTCGTGGCTGATGCGGGGCAGAATGTCCATGAGGGTCGTGTCCGAGAGGTACACGATGATCTTCTGAGTCAGCGTCACGGCCGCCAGCAGCCCTGCCTCCTTGCGGCTGTTCAGTCGGCTGGGGCTTGAGTTGCTCCCTGGGGCCACCTGGGACCATAGCACGGATGAGGGCCAGGCCACCCCACAGATTTCCTGGAACCCCAGAGATCTGGGGCCAGTCTTTGGATGCTCCCCACCCTGGGCCTGCTGAGGCAGGGACTGACCAGGTAGCTGATGTAGGGTAGGTACTGGTAGGTGAGAACGGGCTCTCCATATAGGTGGGCAATGTGGAGCAGACAGCTGAGCACGGGCCCTGACACTCTGTCACCCAGGACTGGCCTCTTCTGGTAGATGTTGCCGGCGCTCAATGGGGGGCTCTCATCACCACTGACTGTGAACTGCTGCCGAGTGGGCCCTGCCAAGGAAGGGCCAGCAGCCTTGAGAAGCTGGTGGAGAACAGGAGGAAGACCTGCTTTCTAAGACTGTGGGGTGGCATCTATTCATCCTATAGTGGGCTCTTCCACAGCCCCAAACCAAGAAAGGAAGGAACAGGCTGGGACCTAGAACCTGCCGTGGAAGTGATGTGAAGTTAGGGGAAGGACTCCCCTAGAGAGGGCTAAGGAGGGGCAGAAGCCTGACAGGGAGACTGGTCTCCAGCACTGAGCATAGGCCTTACCAATATAACAAGATGTCAGCAGGCGCAGCAGGTTCCGGGCCACGTAGCGAGAGGCCACTGTGGGGCCAAGCTTGGCAGACAGCCAGCGGACCATCTTGCAGGTTGTATCTGCGGGGCAGGAGCAGGCCCTGAGCTCATCAGATAACTCACCCTTCCCACTCTACCCGCTACACCCCGCCCAGCCAACTCGGGGCTGTGGCTCTGCTAGGGAGCCTGGGCACGCTGGGCCCACACACTTGGCCGTGGCAGACGTGCCCAGTCAACACCCATGGAAAGTGGCTCCTCAGGCAGGAGCTGCAGGAAGGGCATCCTTCCGGCAATGTTCCCAAGTTCCTGAATATAGGCTTGTCCCTGGCTACCACGCCGTGACCTCTCTTCAGTAAACCTTTCAGTCTTTCGCTGCCTCTCTGATGGAACCATGAGGGCCTCGGAGACTTGCACACATGCTGTTCCCTCTGTCTAGAATACTCTTCCATGGCACGCCTGACTGCCAGTTCCCACTCCGTTTACACCTCAACCATCGCTTGCTTTTATTTCTTCATTATTTTTCTGGTGCCAGAGATAAGACCCAGGGCCTCACACATACCAGGCAAGTGCTCTACCACCAACCTCCACCCCCAGCCCACGGTGTCCTTTTAAAGGCACCTTCTCCGACTCCTAAAGGCTAAATCTAAGCCCCTTTCTACTCACACATAACACACTGTACTGCATCAGACCATTGTCCGTGGACGTGAGCGCTGTGTGCGCTACAGTGGATCAGGATGGACCCATGCTCAGCACAGGAAACGCTGAAGGAAAAGTGGCTGACCGACATCTCCCGGGCCCCAGGACTCACCCAGGAGGATCTTCTGTTCTTTGCCTTCTGCCTGCTCTGTCAGGGGCTCCTCTTCCTCTTCTCTGTCTCTCCCATCACCAGGAGCCACAACCGTCTCCATGGACAGCATTGTGTCAGACAGGGCGAGCTCAGATGCTCCTGTGACGTCATCCTGTTCTTCCTCCTCCTCCAACACCACACAGCCTTCCTCCTCCTCCTCCTCCTCCGAGCCCTCGCTCTGCTTCAAGTCCTGGCTGCTGTCGCCTGACTTCAGGCTGTTCTTGTCCACAGGGGCACTGCCATCCTCCCCACCCCGCTCCTCGCCCTGTGAGGCCTCGCTAGCAGTGCTCTTGTCACTCAGCTGGCCCAGGCTCACAGCCTCAGCCTCCTGGGGCTGCGGAGACTCAGCCACGTAGAGGCCGGCTTGGAAGTCCTCCGCGTCTGGCAGGTCGGCCTGGTCGTGGAAGCTGACGCCTGACCTGTAGTCTGGGAGCCCCAGTCCTGAGGAAGCAGCGGGCTCCCCGTCTATCTGAATGTCCTCCCCAAAGGCACAGGAGCCAGGCCCGGACCTTGGGAGCTCGCTTTCCTCATCCTCGGTAGTCCCAGCCAGGCCTTTGCCCTCCTCCTGGGAGGCCTCCACTCCAGCCAGTACCTGCAGAACATGGGGCAGCAGATGGATGAGGAAGGCCTGCAAGCCCAACCGCACCACCAACTGGGCCACAAAACAGTCAGTGTACAGGTAGAAGCGGCCATGCAGCCGGCAGGGGCTCTCATAGGCACCAATGAGAGGCTTCAGGAGGTACTTATTGGCATTTTTGGGGCCCAGGGCCTTGGCAACAGGTTCAAAAAGATACCAGGCTGTGTACACAGCCGTGTGCTCTTCAGACATGAGCGACAGCACAAAAGGCAGCAGGATCTCCAAGCCCTCGGGAGTGACGTCATTCAGCACGGCGCCCAGTCGCTGCCATAAAGCAAACACCAGCTCCCGCCCCTGGACCTCATCCTCCACACGCCTGGCCTGACACAAGAGAATGAACTTGTGCAGAGCTGGGAAGTATGGAGGGAAGGGAACCACAGAGCTGAAGGGGCTGAGGAGCTGGGCTGGGCTGGGTGGCGGCAATCCCTGGGAAACAGGCCTGTACTCAAACAGCGGGTCTAGCCTGCCCTTCTTCACCACCTTGGGACTTCTGGGTCCGCTCAGCTGCAGAAGTGTGTCCAGCACAGGCTGCAGAGACACCGGGATGTCCTTGGAGTGGCGTGTGCAGAGACCCCGAACAGCTTCAAAGCGTACCCACAAAGGCGCATCAGGCTGCAGTGTCCGGACCCTGGTGGCAAACACCATCTCAGCCAACAGGACACCCAGTGCCTGCATGTCTCGATGAAAGAGGCTCTGTAGGTGGACGGGTGGCTGGACACGAGGCTGTTCGGGTACCTCCAACTGGCTCCCTAGGCCTTTGGCCAAGAAGTTACCCATTTTCTCCAGCTCCTCCAAGGCTTGTAAGGGACTGAAGCCCTCCGGAAGAACAATCTTCCCTTCTTTGCCCTCCCCAGGGTCCGACCCGGAAGCTTTGCTCCTGCAGCCTGGTCGAGAGCCTGCAGTTGCTGAATAGGACAACAGGCCAGGTGAGGCCTGACTGGAGGAAGTGCCCGGCTGGTCACCTGCTTTCCCAGGGAGGGAAATGGAATCCAGAGCTTCTGTAGCCTGTTCTAAATCATCTTCTCCTGGCACCGGCCTGTCTCTAGTCCAGCCAGTCTCACAGGGAGTGGCCTCTAACACAAGTCTGCCCACACCATTTACAAGCTGTCCTGAAAAGTCCTCCTGGCCTGTGGCCTCCTGAATGGTCTGTATCAACAGCCGGGGGACCAGCGGAGGCTCAGGGGCCAGGGCAGGAGTCCCAGCCAGGCGCTGGGGGTGCGGCTGGTCAAAGAGCTGCACCACACCATAGCTGGTCAGGTGGGTGTGGGCATCCACCAGATGCAGACACACGTTCTTCTCCTTCACGGCCTCCTTGCCCTGGAGTTTGTAGCCAAAAGTAAGATCAATCCAGTGATGCAGGTCCTGGGACACCTCCCAGCTCTCCAGCAGCGCCCTGTGGGCAGCCACAAACTCCTCGTTGGAGCTGCACCAAGCTGGCACATCCAGGTCCGGCATGTCAGGGTGGATGGAACAAAAGATGGAGGGATCTGTGTAGAATTCGGGGATGCACTCGTCAGGTGTCCAGCTCTGCATCCGCTCCATGGTGGCGGGGTACTCGTGCGGCTCCCACTGAGCTCGGACGTGCCCACAGAGCACCGCGCGGGGTGTGCGCCGCGCCTTGTAAACATAGTACGTGATGTCGGAGAGCACGTCGGAGATGTGGTGCGGGACATGGGGCGGCTCCCCACTTCCTCCTGCACCACCTGCTACAAATGCCTGCCGGGTCATCTCATAAGTGAAGTCCAACTGCTTATCTCCCTTGTTGAGTCGGAACTTGGATTTCCGAAGGTCTCGGAAGCGCCCATAGGGCGTGGTAAAGTCCACCACCCACGGCAGCACTGGGTGATAGTTGGGATCCCCCTGCCGTCGACCTGCCAACCGATTCAGCTGCATGAGGTAGTGGAAGTTACTGATTCGGCCATGGACCCAGTCCAGTACAAGGCCCCTAAGTTCCTTCTGACAGGTGGGACACTCAGGTCTCCCTGTCCCCTCTTTTTCAGACCTAACACTTGTCTCATTTTTTTCTACCAAGACGTCCTGGTTCTCGTCCTCAGAAAGCATTTCATAAGCACTCAGGTCCAGCCGGAGCTCACTGCAAAGCTTCTCATCCACAGCAATGTGGTGCAAAGACAGGGCTCCACAGGCCAGCCCCTGGCGGTGGCAGGCGTCCATGGCCCTCAGGACACGGAAGAGAATGAAGAGCACCTTGGCTTGGCTGTTGGTCAGCTTGGCAGGACTGAAGGTAACGACATCATGCAGGGAGAATGGCACGTAAGGATGAACCACATACAACATCTCCGGTGACTCCAGCAGGGCCTCAGCTCTCAAAAGGCTGGGGCAGGCGGGGCTGCCCCGAGATGGGCAGGGCCCATCTCTGACACTGGATGGACACTGGATGGATTCGCCCACTGGCAGGAAGGCGCTTCCGTAGACCCTCTGTAGAGCCTGTCTTATAGAATCCAGGGCAGGCACAGCTGATGGGGCAGTGCTGTGACTGTACGGCTGCCCGTAAGTGTGGTATGCATGGCGCCACAGGTTCCGGTAGTTCTGGGCCGCCACATCCTGCATGAAACGTGTGAGAGTCTCGGGGCTAACGGAGCCCTCTTCGAATGGCAAGACTCCGCCCAGCGGGTAAGACAGTCTCCGTTTCCGCAGCCCGTGCACCTCCACTCGAGTCCAGCCCGAGGGCAGCCTCTGTACGGAGCGCTGCAGCAGGGTCCTGACTTCCGCTTCACTCAGGCCTTCAGCCCGGGGACAGGGTCCCAGCCGGCGCTCGCGGAGACCAGCCAGCCAACGCGCGGGCACTAGGGCCACCACGTGGGTGCCCCCCGGCGCCGGGGCCAGTTGCCGGGCGTCGATAGTCAGGTCTCTCTCCACGCCCCGAAGCAGCTCCTCCATGTCGGGTCCTGAAGGTGGGGAACAGCCCTCGGTCCCTGCTGTAAGAACCATTTTCCGCCCTCTGCTCCCCTGGGCCATCTGGTCCTGGCCGCCTGGGGGCAGCGCGAGGCTGAGCCTGGCCACGGCCCTCCTCGCAGTGGCTTCCGGGGTGCCAGGCCGGGAAGGTTGGGATGGGCAAGGAGCGGGGGCTGGAGTGCAGGTGACTAAGCGAACCAGAGACAAAGGAGAGAGGGTCTGAGGGTGCTCTTACCCCTCCGCAGGGTCCTGCGCTCCCGGGCGCAGCGGGGCGGGCAGCGCGGAGCGCCAGCTCTCTGCTCCACCGTGACGGGTCAGCTGATGCGGGTCATGTGATCTCCCAGACACGGAAACAACCGCACGTGTCTCTAAAGGCCCCTGTGAGATCCCGCCTCCTACTCCTGCCTCCACCCCTTAGATGAACTGAAAAACGCCTTCTCTCCTGCTGCTCTCTTGGGGCTTCTTCCCAGCCTCAGCTTGGTTCTGGGACCACCCGGACGACTCAGCGGCCCTTGGGTGCAGAGGAGGATCATCCTAAACAAGACACTAGACCGCTCTCCCATCTCTGATTTCTCCTGCCGGCTCTGAGCCGCGGTTCTAGTGAGGCTCACCTCGGAAATGCCAGCCCTTTAGCCAGGTGTCTGCTCTGCCAACAGCAGAACCAGGCCTTACAAAAGCATCCTCTCAGCGTTCCCACGCCACTCCACACACCAAGGAGTTTAATTTTCCGAAGCATTTGATTAATAACTTGCCATTTGGCCCTCACCACGGTCTAGGAAATAGAGAAGTGGCCCAGGCAACAGAGGCCTGGAGTTCGTAAAGGAAAAGTTCTTCTGAGACTTCCTGTTGAAAGTGCAGATGCACAGAACCAGTTAGCGTGGTGGCGGCCTTGCAGGCGTCACTGTGGCTCTGGGTGCAGCACAGGACAGGGAACGGAAACCGGAGAGCCTGTGCTCAAAACTCCCAATAAAAGTTTTGGTTCTGGCTCATATACAGTCCAGGCCAGCAAACAATTTTTCAAACATGCTGGGACACGTTCAAGTGTGTGTGTGTGTATGTGTGTGTGTGAAGTCTCTACCTAAGAGTTTGGTGCTGAGGTTCAGGCCTTTAAAAGCACTTAAAAAGAGGGGAGAGAGAGATGGTACAGCGGTCAAAACCACTTCTGCTCCAGGGGATGTCACACCCAGCTTCCACAAGCACCCACCACCCACACCTATACACATATAGAAGAATAACTCAGTTTTCAAAATTAAAATCCAGGTGTGGTGGTACAGCCTTTAATCCCAGTATTTGAGAGGCAGAGACAGGCAGAGCTCTGTGAGTTCCAGACCAGCAAAGGCTACCGAGTGAGACCCTATCTCGAAATAAATAAATAAGACGGATCAGGGAGAAGATTATTGCGAGTTTAAAGCCAGTGTACTTAAGACTTTCAGGGCACCCAGGGCTACACAACAAGACCTAACTCAAAAAAGAAAGGGGGGAGAGGAAAGGCTGCCCGGAGGAAAGACATCAGTGGTTTAGAGATGACAGCTTCCATTAGTTTCTTCCTCCAGTGGGGGCTGCAGACGCGCTTGATCCCGTGACCTTATATGGAGTGACTTCCCGGTTTGTGGAGACAGACACCTGCCAAGAGCTTTACCTATCCTGTTTCATTTCATTTTCTTTCTTTCTCTTGTTTTCTTGATTTCTGTTTTCATAGTGTGTGGGAGTGCGTGTGGGGTGGGAGGTGGCTGCAAGTGTGCCTTTGCACACAGGGGGCGCTCAGAGGACACCTTTGGAAAGTCGCTTCTTTCCTTACACCATGGGATTAGGGAATCAAAATTCAGGTCATCAGGCTTGGGCAGCAAGCTTGTTTTTACCTGATGGACCGTTTCGCCCACTCAAGTTTGGGGCCTCTTTTCAGGTTACTTGCAAGCACAAGCCATCATATTCAGCTTCCCACTGTGGCTTTTCAAAGCTGTTTCTAAACCTGTCACCTAGGCTCAAACCTGTAACTTCAGTATGCAGGAGGCAAAGGCAAGATTCACACACTGATTTCTAAGAGAGCCAGGAGCACATTGTCATACCATATCTCAAAGGATCAAAACAAAACAAAGTAAGGAGCAATTTATTATTTATTTATTTTTGGTTTTTGAGGCAGGGTTTCTCTTTGTAGAACTGTCCTGGACTCCCCCTGTAGACCAAGCTGGCCTTGAACTCACAGAGATCCGCCTGCCTCTGCCTCCTGAGTGCTGGAATTACAGACATGTGCCATCACACCCAGCTGTAAGAAGCTATTTTAAGATGAGGAAGCTAACCAACCAATTTTGGTAAATTTGTTAAAGATTACAAAAGAAAGTTCAATGCTGGGTGGTGGTGGTTGCAGACCTTTACTCCCAGTACTCAGGGGGCAGAGGCAGGTGGATCTCTGGGTTTTAGACCTGCCTGGTCTACAGAGCTAGTTCCAGGATATCCAGAGCTACACAGAGAAACCCTGACTTAGAAAAAAAAAAGGAAAGAGGAAAGAAAGTGAAAAAGAATAAAAAGAAAACCATGAGACAGGCCTCAAATCCAGGCCAATTTCATTTTAAAACCAGTGCTGTACTCCAGTAGACTGATAAACACCTGTAATCCCAGCACTCAAGAGGTGGAGGTTGGAAGATCACAAGTTCAGAGTCATCCTTAACTGTGTGGTGAGTCTAAGGACCAACTTGGACTACATGATACACTATTTCAAGAAGAAAGCCATTTCTCATCTTTGGCTTCCTGACCGCAGATATATCTGATTGGTTATTTTAAGTTTCTGCTGCCAGGACTTCCCGCCACGATGAACTTAAACTGTGTCATGTCTCAGGTGAGCTTTCAACTGCTGTGTAGACAAAGATGAGCCCGGACCAGATTCTTCTGCCTTCCACCTTCAAGTGTTGGGATTACAGTTATTCACAGGTTGGATATTGTGACATGAGATTTCATCAGTGATGTCGACAAAAATGTGAACACCAAAAGTAATTTCAGACATTGCCTGGTATCCTTCCCAAGTCTCCTCTCAACTCCACTTACCCGGCTATGAAGTGGTACAGCACCCAGGGATAATGTGGGTGCTTGAATGAGAAATGTCCCCCATAGGCTCAGGCATTTGAAAACACGGTCCCCAGTTGATGGTGCTGTTTGGAGAGGTGATAGAGAGGGGATCGTCGCTGGGGACAGGCTTTGAGGCTTTAAATCTTTGCCTCCTTACCAGACCAGTTTGTTCTCTCTGCTTCCTGCTGTGGTTAGAGATCTGATTTCTTGGCTTCCTGCTTCTGTTCTCATGCCTCCTGCTTCTTACTATGTTGTCTTGCTATGCTGGACTCTTAGCTCTCTGGAACCAAAATAAACCTTTTTTTTTTTTTTTTGAGATAGGGTCTCTCTACATAGCCCTGGCTCTCCTAGAGCTCACAAAGTAGACTAGGCTGGCCTCAAACTTAAAAGGATCTGTCTGCCTCTGTCTCCCACATGCTGGGATCAAAGGTGTACAACATCAGACCTGGCTAAACTCTTTCTTAAATTGCCTTTGGTCATGGTGCTTTATCACAACAACAGAAAAGTAACCAATACAGATAAGACATCCTCAATGATGAGAGGAGACCTAGCTTGCTGGCCAACCATCCCTATGACCTCAGATTGGACCGTGCGGGTCTCGGGCTACCCACAAATGATGACTCTTAGTCTAAAGTGCCCTGAGTTGAACTGTCAAGAGCTTAGTTAATATTTGTTATACTACAGATGGCTGAAAAAGAATAGTATGATCTCGTGGGTGGATTTTCAAACATTATACAGACTAAGGCAGGACTGCTCTGGTTGCATCTGCTGCAACCTCACCCTACTCTGATGCATTCCACAGACACTCAGGGCCAGCCATACTAGCCACATGAGACCACTCATAAATCATTGCAACAGGACAAGCCCCAGAGCTCTCGTTGATTCTCTGTTTGAGTCTGCAGAAGTCACTCCCAAGCATAATTTTATGTAGCTATAAAGTCAAGTTAAGGGGCTGGACAGATGGTTCAGTGATTAAGAGCACTGAAGGCTCTTCACAGGAGTACAGTTCAATCCCCAGAATTACATGGTGGCTAATAACTGTCTACTGCCAAGGTGATCTGATGCCCTCTTCTGGCCTGCCATGTCTGTGCACCATGTGTGCATAGACATACCTGCAGGTGAGACACTCAAACAAACAAACAAACAAAAAAAAGTCGTGCTTGCTTCAGCAGTACATATACTAAAATTGGAACAACACAGAGAAGATTAACATGGCCCCTGGGCAAGGATGATACGCAAATTCATGAAGCGTTCCATATTTTAAAAATAAATAAGTCAAGCAAATCTAAAAATAAAATAAAGTGAAGTTAATGGGAATAAGTATTGTTTCCCTTCAATTAAAAAAATTAATGTTAGGGTCTAGATAGGTGGCTTGTGGTTAAGAGCGCTTGTTACTCTTACAGAATACCTGGGTTTGGTACCTGGGACCCACAATGGGTGGCTCAGAATCATTTGTAAGTTTAGTTTCAGGGGATCTGTACCTCTTTCTAGCCTCTGTGGACCCCAGGCACTCACATGGTGTACATACACAGAAGCAGTCAAAATAGTCACACACAGAAAACAAAACACATTAAAAAAAGACAGAGCCAGGCATGACCACGTACACCCTTAATCCCAACATTAGAAAAGCAGAGGCAGGAGAATATGAGTTCCAGGCCACCCTGCTCTTCATAGAAGGGTCCAGGCTAGCCAGAGTGACATAGTGAGATCTTGTCTCGGAGAGAGAGGGGGTGAGAGAATGCATGAAAACAAACTTGTGTTCTCTTTAAATTAACTAATTAATTAAACTAGTATTCCTGTATTTGAACATTATTGTTTTCCAACTGAGAAATAAGATGGCCCAAGACAATTCTTCATATCTAGGTTAGATTTGAGAGCCAGAAACCAAAGGACAGAAATTTTTATTTATTCATTTGTTTTTTGCTTACACACACACACACACACACACACACACACCTTGGAAATGAAAGTGGAACGGGGGTGCAGAGAGCTTGTTTTCTTAATCAGAATGTTTTTTATTTAGTGTATATTGGTGTTTTGCCTGCATGTATGCCTGTGTGAGGTTGTCAGATCTTGGAGTGACAGACAGTTGTGAGATGCCATGTGGGTGCAGGAATGAACCAGGGTTCTCTGGAAACACAGTTAGTGTTCTTAGCCCCTGAGCCATCTCTCCAGCCCCTAAATTTTAATGTGTATCCAAGGAGAGCCTTGAATTCAAGATCCTCCAGTCTCCCATTTCTCAAGTACTGGAGTTTCAAGTGTGCCTTAGCACTACTCTCCATGAGGACCTATTTTGATGCTTTGAAGGTTGTGCCATGGCAGCAACAGAACTGGCTCCACCTGGTCTTAGGTTATAAACTGAGTAAAAACTATTTTTTCTCTAAGTCTGTGTGCACTGCCCTCCAGCGGCACTGACTGTGCACTACACAGCTGTCTTGAGTATATTTCAATTTAGCCCTTGTTTTCTTTCTTCCTACAGTTGAGATATCCTTCCAAGGCTGGGACCTGGCTCAGAGACTTCTAGGGAACTGCGCCTTCCTTCATCTGAACTTCAGAAAACTTCTCGGCTTTTTTGCTTTGGAGGTTGAGCCCAGGGCTTTATGTGTGCTAGCTGAGTGTTCTACCACTGAACTAATTCCTCAGCAACAACCTCCAAAAGGGGATTTTTCAAACTTTAAGGTGCACTTCTTAGTGTGGAATGAGAACTTGGAGCCTGAGCGTTTGTCAAGCACCCTGCGCAGTTATTCAAGGCACATCTTGAAAAGTAAGGCTCTGAGCTTCTCAGTGACAAAGGGTACGCTTCACATAAATGAAGCCCCACCATTGCTGTCGAGCCTGTTCTCCCAACCCTCACTGTTATCTTCTGAATCCTTGCCAAGCCTCCTTGGACTTTGGGGAGTGGGGTGGACAGTGAGTCACTCCCTTTGCCTGCTTCTCTCTTGTGTTTCCCGAAACACCCATTCTGGCTAGTCACTGAGGGAAACTGCAGCTGCCTGTGGGCCACCAGCCTGTGCCAAGTGAAGTCAGCAAGAAAGAAGCTGACACTGAGTGTGCCAACTGTGGGTCTGGTGAATTTGTACTGTGCTAAGAGGTTCAAACAGTTTCTCCTTAAATCCATACAAGAAACCATAGCTTTATCATTTACACTCTTTTGCAAATAAAGAAAATATCATTCCTAAGGTCACTGCCAGTCAACACTGGAATATGAATCTATATGCCTAATTCAGTGGCTCTCAACTAGGATGGATTTGGACTTCCAGGGAATATTTGGGGACCTATTGGCATCTAGGATAGAGGGGGAGAGCTGATTTTCCTATTATGCACAGGGCAGCCATGTACCTAAGAACTTATCTGGCTCAAAACATCAATAGTGGGAAGACTGAGAATTCTCAGACTGAAGCCCTGTGCTTTTGTCCCTGGGGTATGTGGGAGGAGGTTAGAGGGTGGACTTAAATGCAGCAGGACCAGCACAGGGGCCTTGAGTGCGGAGGGAATGGGGCTCCCATGTGAGGGATAGTGGAGAATAGGGCACCTTGTTGAGACTCCTTTCTCCCAAGCCTGGCCAGAGCCCTGCTCAATTTCCCCCAACCCTGCCAAGTCAGTCCTGGGACTTCACACCAAGTTTGTCCTGGAGTGACCCTGACTCCCAGCTAGAGCTGGGGCAACAAACGTATTTACCTGGGTCTTCCTGTAGGAATTCCCAGAAGACACCCCTTCCAGGCTTCCAGGACCAGGGTGTTGCACCTGTGGTACCTGAGCTAGCAAAATGTTGGTGCGTTTGCCGCGGGAGAGGAGTGGGCTAAAAGTAAAAGATAACTGGAGTGAGACAGACGTGGATTAAATGGGCAAAGGCAGGAAGACCCCATCAGTCACCTGACCTGGGAAGGAAGAGGGCAACTGAAGCAGCGAGAAAAGGGCAGCTGGCCTAGCCAACAGGGTTCTGTCCTGTCCTGGCTTGTTGCTTCCCACCTTTCCTTTTCCCTAGGCTCGGGCTCAGTTCCCCTGTGCCATCCCCAGGAGGCTCTGAAGCACCCACACTCAGCTGGCCACCATCACAGGCTTCCCATTAGTGGCCTCCTCACTAAACTGACTGTGGTGACAGGAGGTATCTCCGCTTTCAGTCTCAGAACTCTGAAAAAGTAAGGAGCAAATACGTGTGTGTGTGTGGGGGGGGTGGGGTGGCAATCTTGGAGCGATGGAGAAAAGATCATGAAAAAGCATAAATCCCTCCCCCCTCCCGTGCTTGGGGTTCCATCGTCTTCCATTACCACCCATGGCTGGGTGGGGGTGGGGCGGAAAAAAGGAGATGGAGAAGGACATGCGAAGAGGAGGATGTGGTTAAGGCTGATTCGTCCCTCGGGGTCGAACAATCAGCTGTTACTGGGGCGGAAGGCAGGAAGTCTCCTTAAAGGTACAACGTTCTGAACGTAGAACTCAGGAGTTTGAAGGAACCTTCGCAGTCACCCAGCGGAGCCTACACCTAGTTTACGCAGCGGGAACTATGTAGGCTCCCCTCTCATAGGAAAGACTCCCCTTTCCAACTCAGTTGCCCTCACTCTCAATCTAGAGACGATGCAAAAATCATGAATCCCAGGCCACAAGTTTCTCTTTGGGGGTGGGAAGGAACTGATAAGGTGGTCCCAAGCTTATCCCTTTAAATAAGCAATTTAGCAGCTTTTGCCAAGTCATTGGGTTCATTTCGGTTTTTGCCCATCCCCCGCCCTGCAGACTCTGATTGGCCCCTAGGGAAGGAGCAGCCTCTTCATTGGTCTCCACCTTTGAAATCACTTCCCTAAGTAGGCCTGAGTCAGTGAACCGCTTTGAAGGGCGGGACTGAATGGGTGTTAATCAGAGGACGGGCTTTTTGGCTGGCATTACTAATTTCTAAACAGAAGCTTTCTGTCTGAAAGTGAGGGCTGCGACCTGAATCCTCTGTTAGGAAGCCGAGCATTGAGAGGCCGTGGGCTCTTCGGAGACTAGGACGAGACATTTACTAGGAAACATTTCACTAGACCCACGAGGGTGAACGAGCTCTCCAGTGAACACTGGGCTGTGGGGGTGTCAGTCTCGGGGTTTCTGCGGCATCGGTGGCTGGCTTTCCATCTCCAGTTCTCGCCACTCCTGCTGCTTCGCGTGCTCCACCGTCCCTTAGCTTGGGCCTCCTGTGGAGGCTGGTGATCAGTTCTGAGGTTGTCTAAAAGAAGTTCCAAGGCGGGGCTGTAGCCCTTTAAGGACTTCCCCGCGACGGATTCAGAGATCAGTTTAAAAATGCCAACTCACAGAGCGCGCTGCATTCTGGGAAGCCGAGTATCACCGTAAAAACCTCATTGACCAGGATGCACTGCAAAAACACACGCCTTCACTTCCTTCTGCTCTTTAAACTGTGGTTTGACGTAGAAAGGGGCCAGGCAAGTTGCCTAGGACGAGGGCTAGCCACACCTTTTCAGCTATTGGCCGGCTGGCTGGTTGGCAGGCGTGGCTTAGCGCAGCTCCTCTCGGCAAGGGGGTCGCCTCCTTGCCCATCAGAGCCCAGACGCCGGGAGGGGCGGGAGTAGGCAGAGGTGCTGGAGCCCCGAGTAGGTGTGGTCACGCTGCCCAGCGGTGGGCGGTGATTGGCCCTGGGTGGTGCCTTCGCAGCTCGTGCGTCACGACGCCGCCAGCTGATCGGAGACTGGAGCCGGTGTGTGCTGGGCGCTGGGAAGAGACAGAGCGGTCGGCCGTGCAGAGAGGACGCAGTGATTTTGCTCCCCTGTCCTCAGCAACCCCCACACCCAGCATCAGGTGGGTGTGATGTAGGGACCCGGGCATCCCGGAGGGAATCGTGGTAACAGGGTGATAGGGAAAAGTAGGGTCCTGGCGGCCACACCCTGTCCTTCTGGGGGAGGGGAGAGGGGGCGGCGGGGACAGGGGCGCTCCCAGGAGAGGGGCCTGGACTGGCTCGAGTAGTGTGTCTTGACGTTTAAAGAGAGGGTCCCGGACAGGAATCGTGGGGGAAGGTCTGGAGAGGTAACTGGGGAGAGAGATGAGAGGCCGGAGGGCCGGAGACATCTAACCCCTACTCCTTCTGGGTTGAGGATGCGGGAGCTGACCGCTTAGCCTGGGGAGGATCTGGACGAGCGAGTGGTGTGGAGGTGCACTGCCTCTGCCGGTGCTGACTGGGTCAGGGCCAGTTCAAGTCCCTGGCAGGGAAGTGGTCGCTGGGCGGGCCGGCCCCTCCTCTCGTTCCCTCCCGGGGATGTTATGTAAGGGGGGAGGGGAAAGGAGTAGGGGGCGGCGGTGCGGAGGCCTTATGCAACCCAAAGGTTAGGGTTTCACCGAGGTTGGGCGGAGGTTGGGGGGGCGGACAGGAGGAGTGCCTGGAAACTCTACCCGCACCCGCCCCCATCCTCACTGGCCGTCTTGAACAGAGAGAAGGTCACCTTTGCACCTCCCCCCAGTATGTCCGGTGTGAGGCCCCTAGCCCCGGCTTGGCCCTGACCGCTTGGGAAGCCGGCCGGCTGGGTGGGGCGCCTGGGTTAGTCATCGCTGGGCTCCCTCTCTCTCCACCTCCTGGCCAACTCTTGGCCCCTCCCCACAGGCTCTGGGCTAGGCTAACGTCCTCACCTCCCTCTGGCCCCAGTTTCAACCTCCAACTCATTCGGTCTGTCATCCTGGCTGTCAGAGTAGGCTAGAAGCTGACATGATGCCAGAGGGTTGGTGGAGCAGCTGGTCAGAGGGTCAGAGCCCTGGTCCCGCCCCGCCCGGCAGCCAAGGGCACCTGCTTGGCACAAACTCTCAACAGTCAATCCTGTGGACTGAACAGAGCCATCTCGGGCAGAGGAAAGTGGACAGAGACTGACCACCAAGTGGAAGGAAGATACCACAAAGTTTATGTTTCCCAAGAGGCTTTTGGAATTTGAAAATCGTCCACCCTACTGTAATCTGTCCACTTGTGAATATAGAAATCCCAAGGCAAAATCTCCTTGGCTCTTCTATCTGGCAGTGGCCATGCCCTTGGACTGACTGTGCAGAACCACCCTCTGCAGCTCCCAGCCCTCTGCCTGCCACGCCCCCAGCCCCCTCCCTGGGCCGTGCTGCAGGGCCCCGGCTTTTCCTGCTGATTCATACGTTGGAACTGTGGGGGCGGGGCTTGGAACTTGGAACAAAGTTCAGACGTGGAGGGGCCGGCAGACAGCCTGGAATTCATACCAGATGTACCCGGAATGTGCAAGCGGAATGCCTGGCATCTCAGAGTCCTGAGGAAGCTGCCCAGCCACCCTGCCTATATCTCCCTCCCCTACTGCCTTTGGTCAGCTGTTCTCTCCTTCATACTCCTCAGAGCCCCTGCTGACCTTCCAAACTCTAGCCCTCCTCCCCATTCTAATCCTCCACAAACCCTCCTTCCAGCTGAATTCCCTAAGAGCAAGTCAGTTGAGCCTATAACAGAACTCCTATTTCTGAAGTACAGTTATTTACTTGGGACCCGGCTTCTAGACCCCGCCTTTTGAATGCTGAAGATGCGGGAGTCCTTAGCAGGTTGCCAAGGGTTAGTGCCTCCTAATCTATAAAGGGGTGCAAGACAGGTGCATTTAGAAGCCTCTAGCTTCTCACTTGGGAACCCCTGCAGGCCCAGATTCCAGTGAGGCAAAGAACCCCTCACTGGAAGGTATTGAAACTCAGCTCCAAAGCTAGAGCTGAATGGCCAGTAGAGCACTGTCCCTGTCACTCGGCCCTATCAGAACTTTGCTGTTCTTCTCCCCTTCCCTTAGGAACCTGTGCCTCCCACACTCACCTGGCTGAGCCGCAGTAGTTCTTCAGTGGCAAGCTTTATGTCCTGACCAGCTAAAGCTGCCAGTTGAAGAACTGTTGCCCTCTGCCCCTGGCTTCGAGGAGGAAGAGGAGGAGCAGCTTCTTGGCCTATCATCTGGAAGGTGACAGAACTGGGGTTGGGAAGGTCTGGAAAGCTGGGGTGATGGCTTTATGGGAGGGGAACCCTGGTTCTCTGGGGAGCCCTTAGCCACATGGCCCAGCACAAATTTAGGTTAGAGGCACCTGACTGAACTGGGAATAGGTGGCCCGCCTCCCCAAGGGTGTTTGATCTCTGTTGGCAATGGGAAGAGGTGGAAGGAAAGCCTGTCTGTGGAGATTTTCTCACAGGCCTGCCTTTCTTACCTCCCACCCCTCTTACACGCACACTCTTCCGTCCAAAACTAAATGAACTCAAGGGAAAGGTGACACTGAAACTTTTACCTGAGTCACCTGTGTCTTCACCTTTCTCTGTATTTATTTTTAGATTGGTCCAGATTTTGGATTTAGGAGTACTTAGCTCTTTGGGGACCGTACACCTGTCTTTCTCCACCTGTGAAATGGGGAATCCCATAGATGAGTAGGCGAAGGTCTGCCTGTGCTGACTCAGCCTAGGCATGTCTCTTCTTGTGGATGAACTGCTGTCCCTCCCCCGGCCCCTGACTACTCACCCAGCTCTTGGGGTTGGGCTGGAAGGAAAAGCTAGGGTTAAGACCAATGCAAGCTAGTGGGAGGCTAGTCCTATGCTGACTTCTTGCCATGCAAGGGTGGCCCAAGGCTTCCCCTCCAACCCCAGCAAGACTGCAGGTCCTGGTTGGGTTCTAGCAACCGCTGCCACTTATCGTCTGCCTTTGCTTTCCAGGATAGTAAGACTCAGCTCAGTGCTATGCAGGCAAGAAACACTCTCCTCAGGCCATCAGGGGAGATGGGTGTATAATATGAGTCCCTTCTGCTGTCTCTAGCTCCTGATTTATTTTATGTCTGGGCTTAGCCTCTGATTGTGGTTCACCATTGGCCCAGTCTCCCTAACAGAAGATGGGTTCAGGGCCTACAGGAAGTTGTTCATTCTGTTTGACAGGAGGAGTTCTAGCTTATTCTGCATTTATGAGAAACTGAAAGTAATAGGGAAGAATAGATCATACACTCCAGCCCTCCTGCAGCCTAAGATGAAGGGTAGGATGTGTGAGGGACTATAGGCGAGGGGGTAGGGAGGCTGAGTCTACTCATACACTGCAACAAAGATTGCTTTGTCCCTCGACATTGCTTTCTTCCCCTCCTCACTTCACTGGCCACAGTGTGTCCCTCCAGCACTGGGTACATGGCTCTGCTATCTTCATCCAGCGCGGAGCCTCAGAGGTGAGGAAGGGCAGCCTGGAAACACAGAGGCAGGCAGAAGACCGGTGAAGGACCTGGCCTGGAGCCACGGGGACCTACCCGGACACTGGGCAGAGGGGCACATAGAGGCCTGGAGAACACCAGGAAAGAGAACAGCCAGCCTCAGTGAAAGACAAGCTTCCAGCCACCTCCTCTCCAGACCCACCTCCCTTGGAGATGAAGGGCCATAGTGAAGTATGGTCCCTTTTTTCTCCACTGTGTGGTTTCTATATAAGCAACCTCAAAGGACCACCTCTGAGAAGAAATACACAGCAATTTCAAAGGGAAATGTAAATGTGTAAATCTGTGGAAAACATATGTATGGCTGTGGGTATAGCTCAGGTGGTAGAATGCTTGCTCAGCATGCGCAGAGCCCCACTTGTATCTTATGCATTGTATGAAAGTGGGCGCGGTGGCACAGGTCTGCAATGCCAGCACTGTGGAGGTGGCGGTGAAGGAGCCTCTGCTATGCACAGATACACAATGAGTTCTGAGCCAGCCTGGACTGCCTAAGACTCTGTCTCAAAAAAGAAGAGGCATTCCTTAGTAATTAAAAGAAGGCAGAGATTGCTGAAAGCAATTTTCTGTGATCATGATATGACAAATAACTGAAAGCCAAAAGAAAACTCCTCTACTTTGTGTGTGGCAGCATCAAGCATTGTAAGAGATGTCTTTTGACCTAGTAATTTTCTGTTTTAGAAATGTATCTTAAAATAAGGATTTGGTTATGAAATGTTCATTTCAGGGTTGTAATAGAGAAAAATAGAATGCAACTGTTTGTTTGAAAATCCATTCCTTTTCTGCTGTCATGAGAATTTGTAGTAGGGGATTGCTTATGTAAATGATATTGGTCCTGATGGTGGAGGACTGCACGGCCATTCAAAGTCATGTAGGAGACAAAGTGACTGTGAAGAAAATGTTCTTTAAATATTAAAAGGATGATAAAATGTGTGAATTTAATTTAGTTAAACAATTTGTTTTTAAAATGAGTACATACCTGTAATACATTTTTGTTTTTGTTTTAAATACTGAAAGTAGACTCAAAATGTGGAGTGCTTGTTCACCCTTGTTTTTTCTGTCATTCTAAGTTGTCCATACTAATTGTGTGTTGTTTTCATATGTTAAATAAAATACAAAAGATAAAGGTAGTTTTTAAATTTTTACTTTATGTGTCTGAGTGTTTTGTCTGCATGTATGAGTATGCACTGTGTTTGTGCCTGGTGCCTGCAGAGACCAGAAGAGGCGTGGGGTTCCTTGGAGTTACAGACAGCTGTGAGCCAACATGTGGGAATCAAACACGGTCCTCTGCAAGAGCAGCCATCTCTCACCCCTCTATGTAATTTTTTAAACAATTTTTATTTTTTTGTGTCTGTGTGTATGGGCACCTGAGTGTGTGTGCTTGCAGAGGCCAGAAAAGGGCATCAAATTCCCTGGCTTTGGAGTTGTGTAGTGTTTGAGTCTCCTGATGGATGCTGGGAATTGAACTCAGGTCCTCTGGAAGAGCAGCAAATGCTCCTAGCCACCAGAACCAGCTCTCCCTCCAATCCTCCTCGTCATTTTTAAACTTTGAAGAACCGAGTGTAGGAGGATGGGCTGCACTTGGCGAAAACATTTGCTTGGGGCACCTTTTGCTTCCTAAACGGTTGTGGTTGTGCACGAGAATGCGCTCGGTGCTGGGAATCATGCCCAGGGCCTTGTACAAAACTAGATAGATGCTCTGCCACAGTGAAGTCAGCTCTAAACCCTATTCTTTAAATGTCTGAATCTGTCCCCTCTCTACATACAGGAGCGTTCATTCCTCCGACTTTCTGGCTGTCAGCCAGCTAAGGAGGTGTGGCTTAGAGTGAAAAAGAGAGGAAACGTTCCAACTCTGTCGCTCTTCAGGGAGTTTGCATTTGGAGAGAATGTACCTCTTAAGGCCAAAGGGGTCTAGAATCTGGACTGTTGTTATCACGGTGTTTATTTTTCTTACTTGAGTTGGCCGGCCTCTTTCTGGAGGCCTGGGGAGGGAAGTGCGTCTCAAGTACGTAGTAGTAGTGACTACCATTTGCCTCCCCCGCCTAATAAAGATCCCTAGCAGGGGGGGGGAAGCTCTAGAAGGGGATCCCCCCCCCAAATGGGGACTGTTTGTTTGTGCAGTGCTATGTAAGGGAATTAAAATGGGCAGAGGACAGCTCTGCCTAACTGGCGGTGCTCTCAGGTAAAGGTGAGGTGGTGCAAGGTTTGGGCCCTCAGGGCTTGGCTGCGTTCTACCTTCTAGTCTGCAGTTGAGGATGACCAGTAGGTGAGAGATGAGGGAACCAGAACTGAAGGTGAAAGTTAGTGGGGCGGAGCTCCAGACCTGTCAGGTAGAGCTACATTAGATGGCTATCTAGAACCCCTTTTCGAGGGGGCTGGAGACTAGCGGCGTTGGGGAAGGTCTCTAGTGTTGTGCTGTTAGGCCTCTGAACTCAGTTGCAGAGCTTGATGCCCGGGAGCCCCCAAACCGCTCTCGCCAGGCAGGGGAGGGACGCCATCAGTTCCATGGTTCCACTGTCGGCGGCCCCACGGCTGCACCAATCACTGCCCAGCCGAGGAATAGGGGCGTGGACAAGCCGGGGAAAGTTACAACAGGCTGGGAAGACACAGGCCAGGAAGCCCCCGGCACAGCCCGGCGGAAAGCTAGATCCCGACTCCGCCCGGGCTCTTTGAGGTCCCTGGGCATCTGGCACAGAGATCAAAGACAGAGGCTGAAACCTAGCTGACCCGTCAGGCCATGGCATCCTGGGGGCTCCTTGCTGCTGGCGCCTCCTTCCTGGCGTTTCGGGGGCTGCACCAGGGGCTGCAGTTCCTTCCTACCCCGGAATCTACTAGGGACCGCTGGATGTGGCGGAATATTTTCGTTTCGCTGATTCACAGCCTACTCTCTGGAGCAGGGGCGGTGGTCGGGTACGGAACTTGGAGGCTGACTGAGGGACGGGGGTGGAGAGGAGGGCGTGGAAGGCTGAGGTTGGAACACTGGGTGGGCACCTTTTGGGATGGATGCGAGGTCTTCAAAGTCTGGAGCTGGGTTGGGTTGTACCCAGGGGGAGAATAGCTGTGGGTCTTGGAGAAAGCGACCTTAGCCCCCTATCTTCTCCAGGCTGTGGTTGTACCCTCAGATGGTCACCGACCAGATTCACGGACACCCATTCTGGCCACAGGTCCTAGTAGCGGTGTCAGTGGGTAAGTGTACCGAAAAGGCTGAATCGGGGAAGGCGTGGTTGGAAAGGGAATTCTAGGTCCCTCCCCCCTCCACCCCACCCCCGCGTCTGAACGCAGCAGGTGTTGCAGGAGGTTTGCTGTGAGGAATTAAGGACCTGAGAAAAGCGGGGCTTGAGACATCTCTCTACGCTGTGCGTCAGCTCTGAGGGAGAAGCCTAATAATCCTCTCCCGTGCCCACAGGTTACTTTCTGGCAGATGGAGTTGACATGCTCCGGAATCAGACGTTGGCCCAAGCCTGGGACCTTCTCTGTCACCATTTGGTGGTGAGACTGAATGGAGAGGCCTGACAGAAAGGGAGCATGCCCAGCTTGAGGGCCCAGCCTCTCTTCAGCGATCTGTCCTTTGACTTTCCCACAAAGCCCCCTGGAAACCTATCTTCCCACTCTTGGACTGAATTGGAGGGAGATTTCTGACTGCTAGTCACAGTTTGGAGTCTGGGCACTACCCAAGGAGTTTGGATCCTCCACAAATCTCCAGCAGATCATGAAAACATTGAATACAGAGTTTTGCTGAGAGGGGAGAGTCATGGTATAGGGTGTGGGCGTGAGGTAGAAATGGTCAAGAATGAACGCTGGGGTGCTACGTAAATAGTGTGGCTTTGGGGTGAGAGAGTCCCTGGTCTCAGCTGCTCATGCCCTGTAGGTAAGGATCAGCAGAAAGGTCAGGTTTGGAGGGAGTCCTACAGAATGCTTGGGTGTCCCTAGTATAAAGATTAGGCTGCTGGGACTTGATGAGTACAGGTCAGGCAAAACTCTCTGACTTTGAACTTTGCTCCCAGGTGGTGAGCTGCTTCAGCACCGTGGTTCTGTCTGGCCACTTCGTGGGCATCGCTTTGGTATCACTACTTCTGGAGTTGAACTCTGTTTGTTTGCATCTACGGAAGCTACTGCTGCTTTCCCATAAGGCTTCATCCCTGGCCTTCAGAGTAATCAGCTGGGCCACCCTGGCCACCCTGGCCCTCTTCCGCCTCCTGCCTCTGGGATGGATGGGCCTGTGGTTGTTTCGGCAATGCTCCCTGCTGTCTCGTGCTAAGGTCATCCTCTATGGAACTGCGCTGGTCACCGTGGGTCGCATGAGCATCTTCCTGGGCATCCACATTCTGATCAGGGATGTCTTGCAGTCCCAACCCTACCCATTTATCCTTGTGCACAAGACTCAGCAGACCAAGACATGTGAACCTGTCACCAGGAACAATTCTACTGGAAGTCTGAAAGACTAGAGACAGAAGAGGTCTCCTCTTCTGTCAGTCCTGGGGGAGGTGGCCTGAGAAGAGGAGATGGTAGCCTTCACTGCATAGTCTACTACGTAGCGAGGGCTGGGCTGTACCAAGCATTTTAGGACATTTTCCAGCTAACTCACATCTCTCCCCTTCCCAAGATCCAAGAAGAAATGTGGATGTTAGTGGCTTCTTGAGAAACTAGGTTACTGCTCACTGAATTCCTTTGCTCCAGAATAAGGGCAGACAATGGGAGAGGAAGGCCTTCTAGAATCCGAGATACCTGGCATGGAGGGGGCAGGGCCAGAGGCAGAGAGACCTCTCTTATGATCAGATTCTGACATTGAGAGAAGAGCACAAGAAACAGTATCTGCTGCCAGTAGGGACGGGCACGGCAGTTGCCAGTGACAGAAAGAAAGCAGGCCCCTGCAGCTGCCGCTCATACTTCTGCTCATGTAAGTGAAACTACAAATCCTGAAATTGTACTCAACTCTCTCTACCGCATGCAGCCTTTTGTTTGGTTGGTTTTGGTTTTTTCAAGACAGGGTTTCTCTGTGTAGCCTTGGCTATCCTCAACTCACTTTCTAGACCAGGCTGGCCTCGAACTCCCAGAGATCTGTCTGCCTCTGCCTCCTCAGTGCTGGGATTACAGGCAGTGTGCCACTGCGCCCAGCTGCACACAAGCCTTTCTAATTCATGTGTAGTTTCTGACCTTTTTAGAGAAATGCAAACTTGGGTTGGGGAGATGGCTCAGAGGTTAAGAGCACTGGCTGCTCTTCCAAAAACCCTGAGTTCAATTCCCAGCCACCACATGGTGGCTCTCAACCATCTGTACCCTTTAATACCCTCTTCTGGTGTGTAGGTATAAATGCAGATAGAGTGTTCATATACATAAAATAAATAAATAAAATATTTTAAAAACACACACTAAAAAATAAAAAGAAAAAAGAAATGAAGGGAGAGAAAGGCAGAGGACGAGGAAGACAAGTGTGCACAGAGAGAGGTCTGGGAAGAAGAGAGGAAGATTAAACTCCTAGAGAAGCCAGGCAAAGAGATCTTAAGGGTAAGGAAGAGCAAAGAGTCAGCAGACACATTGAGAAAAGTTGTTACAAGGGCTGAGAGGAAACCAAATCAAAGCTTTGGTAAAATGATCAAAAAGAAGGCAAGAAAAATAGGAAGAAAGTGGGACAGAAAGGGGCCCCAAGAAAGGAACAGCTAGGCTACACATCAAAATATTAAAAGCAGACTCAGGAAAGATGGAGGTGATAGTGGCAAATGGAGAGGTTAGCAGATTAAGAGGAGAGGCGGAAATGGAGAAGGCAGGGAGTAGAGAGGGGCCGAAGAAGCAGGGTCAGAGGTGGGGGAGGCGCGCAATAGGAAGGTTTGCCATATAGAAACAGGAAGCATGTTGAGCTGGAGATGGGCAGAAAGACAAGGTACAGGCAGCCGCAGTGAGACACAAAGACAGGCTGATGGAGGAAGAGGCTGGTGGGAAGAGGAGGTCAGAGATGTGCAGTGAGACAGAAAGATAAACCAGGGCAGAGGAGAATCGCCGGGCAGGGTGGGGGTGGGGCGGAGGCCAAACAATTAGGTAACATCCAAAAGAAGCAAAACTGAGAAGGAGCAAAGGGATAGAGAGAGAGAGAGAGAAAGAGAGAGAGAAAGAGAGAGAGAAAGAGAGAAAGAAAGAGAGAGAGAGAGAAAGAAAGAGAGAGAAAGAGAGAGAGAGAGAGAAAGAGAATGAGAAGCAGAGAGAGAGAACTTTGCATGAGATTTCCATTACAGTCAGAAAAACAGGAGCACGGGGGTTAAGAACAAGGAAAGACTGGAGACTGGCAAGGTGGCCCATGTCGATAGCATTTGGGAATGACAAGCAGAAGGATCAGGAGTTCAAGGCCAGCCTGGGCTACATGAGACCCTGTCTCAACAAACAAACAAACAAACCAAAAAAAAAAAAAAAGAAAGAAAAAGAAAAAAGAAAGAAAACAAGAAAAAACTGGACCCAGCATTCATGAGGTCCTGGTTGTCAGGTGCTTAGTTTGGTAAGGTCACCGGAGTAATAGCCAGGTGTGGTAGTCCTCAAGTCTGACTGAACATCTTGCCCAGCAACTTGTTGATAGACTCTGTCTTCTAGCAAAGGGAAGGAGCTTCACTGGGGAGAGAACATTTAGACTCAAGGTCTCAGAACACTATCCCTATTGTACATGAATAAATCACTATGCAAAGAACCTCATCAGTCTATTGGGAATGTAACTGCTTTGAGCCATTTTTCTTGGCTCCAACGGTAACCTAGTCTTCAATAAGAAGTGGGGTTGTGGAGGCTTTGAGTCGGGAGGGTTTCCTGTAATTGTTTCTTGGTCTCGCAATCCTCTCTTCTGTCCTACTCCTTCCTCTCCCCACCCTCTTTTATTAAACAGTTCTTTCTAACAATTTTTTAATTTTTATTTCATGTGCATTGGTGGTTTTGCCTACATGTATATCTGTGTGAGAGTGTTGGATTCCTCTGGAATTACAGATGGTTGTGAGCTGCCATGTGGGTGCTGGGGATTGAACACAGGTCCTGCAGAATAGCAGCCAGTGCTCTTTAACTGCTGAGCCATCTCTTCAGCCCCGTTTTTGTTTGTTTGTTTGTTTGTTTGTTTGTTTGTTTTATGGAGTTTTCTGGTGCGTGAGTGTGTTCGTTCGTACATGTGTGTGTGAGTGTCTGTGTTGGAAGGCGGCTTGGAGGTAGTGAAGACTGGCACGAGATTTCTCCGGATCCTCCTGCCTCTACCTTCTATACTGTGAGTGTGGAAGTGCACCACCACACCAGGCCAGGCTAGCACATTCTCTGTGACCTACAAATACCCGAAGTGACATTAGATCCTCTATAATCAGAAAACAAACTCAGGGGCCATGGAGATGTCCCAGTAGGTAAAGATGCTTGCCTGATAACCTGAGTTTTTAGTATGTTCTTGTTATTCTCTCTCTCTCTCTCTCTCTCTCTCTCTCTCTCTCTCTCTCTCTCTCTCTCTCTCTCTCTCTGTGTGTGTGTGTGTGTGTGTGTGTGTGTGTGTTCCTCTGGCTGCCCTGGAACTTACAGAAATCTACCTGCTTCTCCTCCCAAGTGCTAGGATTAAAGGCCTGTGCCACCACACTTAGCCTAATAACCTGAGTTTGGTCCTCAGTGCCTACATGATAGAAGGACAGGACAGACTCTCACCAGTTTTTCTCTGACTTCCACATGCACACATGCACTGTGCATGAGCCCTCCTTCTCCAAAGACAAAAGAGCGTAAGAATTAAAAAAAAAAAAAAAAGCCCAGGTCCTGTGTGATGCTTCCTCAAATAAAGGTGCTTTCCAACAAAATTGACCATCTGGTGAAAATAGGTGCCCTTTGACCTCATAGGCATGCCATATAGATGTGTGCCTACATACATCCACACAATCAAGAAAATATATCAAGAAACATAAGATTTTTACTATTATTTTTGTTTTGTTTTTGTAAACAGGGTTTCTCTGTGTAGCCCTGGCTGTTGCCCTGGAACTTGCTCTGTAGACCAGGCTGGCCTCGAACTCACTGAGACCTACCTGCCTCTGCCTCCCAAGTGCTGGGACTAAGGGCATGTGCCACCACCCCCCAGCTAAAGATTTTTTAAAATTATTTTTAGTGTCAGGCATGATGGCACACACCTTTAATCTCAGCATTTGGGAGGCAGAGGCAGGAAGATTTCATAAGTTCGAGATTAGCCTTGCCTATAAAGTGAGTCCAGAACGGCCAGAGCTATTACACAGAGAAACCCTATTTTTTTTTCAAAAAATATTTCTTTATTTGCTTTATTTGTTTGTTTGTTTACAAAGAACAAACCTTCCTAGCATTCAGGAGGCGAAGGGAGAAGATTCTCTGAGTTCGAGACCAGTCATGTCTATAGACTGTCCATGGCAGCCAGGGCTCCACAGAGAAACCCTGTTCCGAGAAACAAACAAACAAGAACCAACCAAACAAAAAAGAACAAACCCAATAATGAGTCCTGAGGACACACGCCTGTAATCCTAGCCCTTGGGAGGCTAAGACAGGAGGATGAGGAGTTCAAGGCTAGCCTAAGGTATGTGGTACATTCAAGACAAGGCTGGGCTACAGAAAAACAGAGAAGAGAGGAAGGAGGGAGAGAGAGAATGATTAGTGAGGATAACTGGAAAAATGAAACTCAAGGGGAAAAACCCCTCAGATTTATTTAAGTGGGTATGAGAAGAGTTGAGAGTGGGGAGACTCCAAAGCGGAAGAGCAAGAGACTGATGACAAAGATCAATCAGTTCAGAGAAATGACCTCCGAAATGGCATTTCCACACCAGGATGTTTAGGTTTGAAAGTCAGCCAGACCAACTCAGCGACTATTGATTTCTGCACTTTTCAAGTCTGTGTCCAGGGCTGCGTCCTGCCAGCTTTCCTCTGCAGACGTGAGCGACACTGAAGCTGGCATTGTTGAGCAGTACCTGCCTCCGAGCTGGTATACCACCACACGCCTGGAGGAGCCAGACACAGACTCTCAGCCTCAGGGAGTTCTCTCTACAGAGACAGGGGTACAAGCCATGTGTGTTTAGAGTACAGCGTGTAGATCCCTGGAAAGGGCTCCCTGCCTATCACCACCAAAACCACAAACCTTGAGATAACCTTGAGATTCCAGGGAATAGATCTGTGTATTTCTGATGTAGCCCTGACTGTCCTGGAATGTACAATGTAGCTCATGGTGGCTTCAGATCAGAGATCCATTTGCCTCTGCCTCCTAAGAGCTAGGATTCCAGGCGTGTGCCGCCACACTAGGCTCAAGATTTATTTAGCTTTATTTTATGTGTACGAATGTTAGCTGCGTGTATTCGTGTGCATCATGTGCACACCTAGTTGCCTGGTGTGGAAGAGACCAGAAGAGGGTGCTGGTTGGGTCCCCTGGAAGTGAAGTCACAAACAACTGTACGCAGTCCCATGTGGGCGCTGCGAAGGAAAACAGTTCTGCGAGAACAGTATGTGTCCTAACTGTTGAGCCATGTCTCTGGCCCCAGATTTCTCAGTCAGTGTTTTCCCTCTCACTCAGGCCTGCCTGCTCATGCCCTCGAGAGAACTTCTTCATCTCCTTGACCTTCACTAGCCGACTGTGCCAGGCCTTATAGCTGAGAGACTTGCAGATCCCAAGCCTGGGTGGTTTGAGAGGAGACAGTAAGCTGGAGGGCCGTGAACTCACCTGTTCCCTTTAGCCACTTGGCTGAGCATGCCTCCATCTCCTGCCCCTCCTTCCCTAAAGCTAAGTCTCTGCTCCCTCCACAGCTGCTCTCATGGTCACTGGGACCCCAGAGAGAAGGGGGAGGAAAATGTGCCAGCTTAGGACAGCTACCGTACTGTTCCTTTGCTGTAAATCGAATCTTAAAAATTCATATGAACATCCAGGCTCGGTGGCGCACGCCTGTAATCCCAGCACTTGGGGAGGCAGAGGCAGGCGGATCACTGTGAGTTTGGAGGCCAGCCTGGTCTACAAAGTGAGTCCAGGACAGCCAAGGCTACACAGAGAAACCCTGTCTTCAAAAGGCAAAAAAAGAAAGAAAAAAATTCATATAAACTTTGCATTCTATTTCTAGCATAACCCTATCTATTTCGACAGAAAATACTATTTGAAGTAATTTAAATATTTTCATACTTGATTTAATTTTTTAACTTTTAAAATAAATTTAAACATTTTTTAATGAAAAACATGTCACAAATAAAAAATTGTATACTGAAATTAACCAGACCCAAAAACTCAGTTACAGCATCCGCGGCTGCTGTGGAGCTTCAGGTTGAATGTTGTGCTTTCATTATCCGTGTCCACCACTGAGGACAAAACGCCCATGGCAGAGTTAGGGTTAGAAGTACAGTTAGCTTTAATCCTCTCTCAGAACGCACGTCCAGCCCCTGTATTTAGTCCTTTCTTCTCTCTTTTCTGTATGTTATACTGAGCAAATGCATATGTTCACGTAAACGCATATGTTATTCTCTAGATTCTGCATATCAGGGAGAACATGCATGTTTTTTCTAAGATTGTATGATCTTGTTTAATATTATACATACTAATTCCTTCCATTTTCCCACAAATTTTGTGATTACATTTTTCCTCCGAGTTTGTTTTATTATTATTATTATTTTTTGAGACAGCCTTGGCTGTCCTGGACTCACTTTGAGGACCAGGCTGGTGTCGAACTCGTACAGATCCACCTGCCTCTGCTGCTCTGGGTGCTGGGATTACAGATATGAGCCACGAGGTCTGGCTAGTACTGCATTTTATATAGACACCAAATTTTCATTACCCACTCGTCCGTTGAGGAGCAACACTCTGTTGGCTCCAATTTTTTTGGTCTAGTAAATAAAGCAGCGATGAGCACGGGGGTGCAGGCACCTCCACGGTAGGGCGTGTTCTCTGGGTTCAGAACCAGGAGTGGAATAGTGGGGTCACAGGTAGAGAAAGTCCAATCTGATTTCCACCATGGCTGTACTAACTTGCACCTCCTCTAACCGTGAATAATGGTCCTGTCTCTCCACATCCTCTCTAACATTAGTTGCCAGATCTGTTGATGTCAGCCGTTCTGACTGGGGTAAGATGGTATCTCAGGGTAGTTTGAATTTGCCTTTCCTTGATGGCTGGGGATATTGAACACTCTTAAAAATAGTTATTGCCTGTTATTGTTATTGTGTTGTTTATTCTGTTTATCTGCCCATTTGTTGATTAGCAGTTTTATTTCCTTGATATTTAATTTGTGCAATTCTTTGTAATTTCTGGCTATTAGCCTTTTGTCTAAGTGTAACTGATAAAGATTTTCTCCCATCCTGTGTGCTGTTTAACTCTGCCAGTTGTTTCCTCTGCAACTTTTTATTTTCACATAGAGCTCTGCCTCCTGCTGCTGGCTAGTACCTGTGCAGCTGCTGTTCTAGTCAAACAGTTCTTGCATATACCAATATCTTGAAGGCTATCCCCTATGTTTTCTTCTAGAACTGTCAGTGTTTTGGGTTTGAAATTAAGGTCTTTGATCCATTTTAAATTGATTTTTAACATATTTACAAACTGTCAAGTTTAACTACCAACACTGGGATCTAAGGAAGCAGTATCATTTTATTTTGTCATTTCAAGTGACTCCTTTCACTTTTCCTCTTTTGTTTCTCTCTTAAATATTTACAAAGGACCCACTGTGTCCCAAGCGAAGAGGGTGAGGTATAATAACAATGAGTGAACGAGCCAGACCCTTGACCTCAGGAGCCAGTGCTCAGCATTTTGTTAAAGAGGGAAAGTGGGGCCATTCAGAGGATGAGATGAGACTGCAGAGACCCAAAGGACCTGTAGCCTGGGAAGAAAAGCACACGTACTGAGGTGGGCTTGCTGCATCCTGACATCCCAGGGGCTGTCAGAACCTCACTCAGCACTTTTCTGCCCAAGCCTGAATCCTTTCCAGTACCTTCCAGGCTGTGCGCAGCAACTGCCACACGCTCAGTACATAAACAGGAACATAGGCTACCTTCTCTAGCTTTCCGACCCCTGTAGACCCTATGCACACGCTCAGTAAATCACCACGTTCAGGATGCCTCTCACAGCCCCTCCCTCTTTTCATCTCTGCTGTCCCATCCTCATTTAAATAACCATTGGCTCTAGCCTGGGTGACAATGACAGCCTTACAGATATTCTGCACACAGTCTGTCATTGTTAAAAAGTCAGTCTCTCATGTCTTTCCCTGCTTGAGACATCCTGTGTCTGGAGCAGGATTCCCAGTGTCTTGTAATAGGTGTTCTACCACTGAGATGCACCCCATCTTCCTCCTGTTCTTTCCTTAAAATTTATTGAATGTGTTGTTTGACACTTTCATTCATGTATAAAGGGCATCTTGTCTAGCTTTGCTTCCTCCTTAAGATAAAAGCAAAACTCGTGTTTCTGACAACCTCCCTTTGTCTTTCTTCACACTTGGTACACTATCTGCTTTCTCTTTGTATAGCTCTTTCCAGTTTATTAACTATCTCGTGCTTCTCTCTCTCTCTCTTCCATTCTTTTTTTTGTGACAAAGGTTCACTTTGTATTCATGCTCATGCTGAAATAAATATTTTTACCTCAGTCCCCTGAGCTCTTCTCCAGTTCCCCATGTAGTCCCACCCACTCACGGCTTCTCCCAATAAGACTCACATTTTGATGATAGTAATAGCTGGGGCTCTAGCTTAGGTGTAGATTACTTGTCTACCACACACTAAGCCCTAAACTCCATCCCTAGCCCTACATAATTGCTTAGACCAGGCATGGTGGAGCAGGGCTGTAAGCCCAGCACTTGAGAAACCAGGCAGCAGGATCAGGTCATCCTCACCTCTTGAGTTTGAAGTTTGGGTTAGAAGAGACCCCATCTCAAAAAAAAAAAAATCAAAATTAAGTCAAACAAGGTACCTAGAGGCAGAGGCAGGCAGATGTCTATTAGGTCAAGGCCTGATGCTCTATAAGGCCAGGGCAGCCAGGCCTACATTGTGACACCTTGACTTAAATAAAGTAAGTATGGGGTTGGAGAGATGGCTCACAGGTTAACAGCACTGGCTGCTTGTCCAAAGGTCCTGAGTTCAGTTCCCAGCACCACATGGTGGCTCACAACCACCCATAATGAGATCTGGTGCCCTCTTCTGGCATGCAGGTGTACATGCAGGCAGAATACTGTATACATAATAAAAAGTAAATCTTGAAAACAACAAGGTCTGTTTTTTGCATAATAATAAGTGGATGCAGTGCTCACTCATGCTTGATTGTTTTGTTGAGACAGGAGCCATCCCTTTTCTCTAATGGAAGGTGAATAAATAACTCCTGAAGGTGAAGGCCCCCAAAGTAGCCATGCTTCTTAGATGGAAAATACTGTAAATGTAATGTGGAACTACATACTAAAAGAACCAGTTAAGCCTTAAAACACGGTCTTGGAGCTGGAGAGATGGCTCAGAGGTTAAGAGCACTGGCTGTTCTTCCAAAGGCTCTAAGTTCAATTCCCAGCAACCAAATGGTGGCTCATAACCATCTATAGTGAGATCTGATGCCCTCTTCTGACATATAGGCATACACACAGGCAGAATACTGTATAATAAACAAATGAATCTTTTTAAAAAAACAAACAAACACAGTCTTACTGTATAGTCCACGGCATTTTTGAACCCTCCATGGCCAAATTACAGACATGCCATGACACAGGCTGAAACTGGCCTCCTCCTGAGGAGACAGGGCAGACGCTTCCTGCCTTGTCACAATATCAAACTTTATTGCTTTCTCTTTAAAGTGTTTTTTAAATCATATTTATTTATTTGTTGGGGGTGGGGAACCCATGTCTGTAAGCACCACAGCACATGTGTGTGAACACAGCATATGTGTGCAGAATTCAGAGGAATTCAGTTGAGGGAGTCAGATTTTGCCTCCTGCTGTGTGGGTCACAGAGGTAGAACTCAGGGTCAGCCAGCCTTGGTAGCAAGGGTGTCCTCCTGCCCAACTTTCTCTCTATTTCCTTGTTATGTCTCTCCAACTCTGGATAGAGAGGGCATTGCCAAACCGAAGAAAGGAAACTGTTCAAGGCTAGCTTGTGCTATCATAATTGCTCACAAGAGCAAAGGTAACCTTGGACATCTGTGCTTCTAGGAGCTCCATCCCCAGCGTGGATGACTCAGGGGAAAAATATGCATCACCAAAGAGTTCCAGCACCTCAAGCATCAGGTGTTTGCCCCTGTGTAACTCTGGCGGAGGGGGAGACCTGTGGTTTACCATTAGGATTTTATGAGGCGCCAGAGCTGGTCTACTTCATGGTCAGAATAGTGAAGTCTCGCCGGAGAGAAAGGCTACTCCACAGTGTGCCGCTGCACCTGGCTCTGGTTTTCTCCCTCTGCGGCGCTGAGGATTGAACCGGGATGGCCAGCACTCTGCCAGAGCTACATTCCCGGACCTATTGCTCTTTTTTTTTTTCCTTTCCTTTTAAATTTTATTTTTGTTTATTTATATGTGTTTGTGTGAATGCATCCCATGTGTACATGAGGAGGCCAGAAGAGAGTGTCTGGGGTGACAGGGGTTGTGAGCTGCCCTGTGGGTGTTCTGTCTTCCAAGAGCTGGGATTAAAGACCTACAGCAGCACACGGCCTCCGCGTTCAATTCTCACCATTACAGAACCAGCCAAACAGACAAGGGCCTGAAAGATGGCTCAGCAGGTAAGCAAGTTTGCCTCATAAGCCTGAGGACCTGCGTTCATTGCCTGGGAGCCGTGTAAAGGTGGAGGGAGAGAAGCAACTCTATTAAATTGTCCTCTCATCTCCACAGGTGTGCCATGGAATGAATATCCCTCCCACACACATTAATAATAAATAAAACTAAAATTATATTATTAACTTTTATGTTGAAAATGATTTTTTAGGCTGGAGAGATGCTCAGAGGTTAAGAGTTCTTCCAAAGATCCTGAGTTCAGTTCCCAGCTCACAACCATCTATAACGAGATCTGGTGCCCTCTTCTGACCTCTTGGCTCACATGCAGGCAGAATACTGTATAAATAATAAATAAATCTTTTTTAAAAAAGAAAGTGATTTTTACGTATATATGCAACAATGACACAGAGATAGAAAAGCAAGCAAGCTTTTACATCAACGAATGGCACTGAAGTAAAAATAAACACATGGTCAGTTGATTTTAGACAAAAGCATCAAGGCAGTTCAATAAAGAAAGAATGGCCTTTCCTATGAATTATGCTGGGTGTCTTGGGGTTTTTATTGCTGAGAAACATCATAACTAAAGCAGCCTGGGGAGGAAACTGTTTATTTCTGCTTTCACTTCTATAGCACGGTCTATCACTGAAGGCAGGGTAGACACTCAAACAGGGCTGGATCCTGGAGGCAGGAGCTGATGCGGAGGTCAAGGAGCTGCTTACTGGCTTGCGCATAGCACCCAGGACCACTAGTCCAGAGGTGGAACTTTCCACAATGAAGTGGGCCCTCCCACATCAACCATAAAGTAAGAAAATGCACCACAGGTTTGCCTACAGGCCAGTCTGTTTGGGGTGTTTTTTTTCAATTGGGATTCACTCCTCCAAAAGGACTCTAGCTTGTGTCATGTTGACATAAAAACTAGCCAGCAATAGGTCTGGAGAGATGGCTCAGAGGTTAAGAGCACTGGCTATACTTCCAAAGGTCCTGAGTTCAATTTCCAGTAACCACATGCTGGCTCACAGCCATCTGTAATGAGATTTATAATGGTGCCCTGATCTGGTGCACATGCAGGCAGAATACTGTATAAAAAACAAAACAAAACTAGCCAGCACATTGAGATTATAGGTATTCTCATGAAAAGAGGACACTTAGATTTTTGCATCACACCAGAAATTAACTTGATGTGAATGATAACAGAAATCTTAGAAGAAATCAGGGAATAGAGGTTGGGGTGTAACGCAGTGTGAAAACACTGTCCTGGCCTGCACAAGGCTCGGGGTTCAGTCTCCAGCACCACCAACATGGAAAGAGACAGCGGAGGAGAGGCCTTCATAACTAGAGTGTGTATCATTGACACTACAAAACCATAAGTGATAAAGGACATCAACAAGTTGGACCTGATTGATCTGAGTTAGAAATGCTGTGTCATTAAAGGAGCTCGATCTGGTGGCACAGGCCTGAAATCCAAGCTACCAGGTAGACTGAGAGAGGACAACGGCTAGTTTGAGGCCTGCCTGGGCTCCAGAGTTAGAGGGCAGCCTGGATGGCTTAATGAGACTCTGTCAAGGCCGGTGCAAGGGAGAGCTGGTTCAGTGGTTAAGATGCTCCTCTTGCAAGGGACCTCTCAATTCCCAGCACCCACGTGGGTGCTCACAGCCATCCGTATAGTCAGGGTATCCAATGCCCTTTTCTGGTTTCTCGGTGCCAGGCACGTACATGGTACACATACATACACACAGGCAAAACATATTCACAAACAGGTAAGTAATATATGAAAAGGAGGGCCTGCAGATATGGCTCAGTGGTTAGATTCCCAGCATCCACAACCATCTGTAATTCCAGTTACAGGGAGTCCAAGGTTCTGTCTTCTGTAGGCACCAGGCATACATGTGGTGTACATACATATATACAGAAAATAAAACGTTTAAAAGAGGAGGCTGGGTCTGTGTAGCTCAGAAGCAGAGTGCTTTCCTAGCATGCACTGCAAAGCCCTGGGTTCAATCCCCACAATAGATCATGAATACAGAAACACAGATCCTCTGAACCAGAGCCTGGGGATGTATCTCAGCTGAAACAATGCTTATCTAGCTAATACAAAGCTCTGAGTTCGATCCTCAGCACTGGATAAATTAATTGTGGTGGTGCACACCTGTAACGCCAGCGCTTGGGAAGTAGAGGCAGGAGGATCAAAAGTTCAGTGACATAGAGAATTTGAGGCCACTCTGGTCTGCTGGTCTGTATGGGATCCTGTCTCAACAAGTGAAAGAAAGAAGGAAAGAAAGAAAGAAAGAATTCCTATAATTGTCTTTGTCCCTGACCTCTGTTAAGAGACTGTGTTCACCAAGTTTCCTTATCAGGAATTACTGACCATTTTGTGAAAACCCACTGAGGAGTTTCTGTTCAGAGCACTCAGGCTCCAACTATGGCTACCATATTTAGAGTTTTTAATACCAAAAAAATAAAGAGAATCAAGTCTGTTAAAAAAAAAAGAAGCATAGACAAAAAACAAACAAAAAGAAAAGAAAGAATGAATGAAAGAAAAAGCCTCCACATGAGAGGCAGAGGGAGGCAGATCTCTCAGTCTGAGGCCAGCCTGGTCTACAGAGTGAGTTCCAGTCAGCCAGGGCTGCACAGAGAACCCTTTCTTGAAAAACAAAACAAAACAAAAAAGCACAGAGCTGGGCATGATGGTATATACTTATAGCACCCAGAAACTGAGACAGAAGGTTAGCCATGATGTTGGACTACACAGTCTCGAAAAACAAGAGCAAGAGATCTGAGTAGACGAGGCTTTAAATGTTTTTTATGTGTATGGTCGTTTTGAATACATGTATGTCTGTGGACCACTTGTGTGCCTGAAATCCAAGGAAGCCAGAAGGGGGCACCCAGATGCCCTGGAACTATTATTACAGACGGTTGTGAGCAGTGATGTGGGGGCTGGGAACCAAATCTAGATCCTCTGGAAAAGCCATCTCTTCACATCCCTTTTTAAAAACTCTTGGCAATTCACCTTCCTCTGTCCCCTAATGTTAATAGAACGTTAACATTAACCGGTATATGATACCATGCCCTGGCTCTGAAGAAGATACATGTGATAAGACAGGGTGAACTTTAAATAAGGCATGCTGGGTAAAAGAAGCCAGGCACAACAGACCTCCCTGCTTGACAGTATCTGTATGAAATATTGAACATGTGAACTCCAACACAGAAACGTGGGGCCATGGGAGGAGTGGGGGAGTTCTAGTGGCTACGACATTTCTTTTGGGATGACAAGAATGTTCTAGAACTAAAAAAGTGGTACTGACTCACTGGGCGCAGTGGCACAGGCCTGTAATCCCAGAACTCTGAAGGCAGAGCAGGTGGCTCTTTATAGTTGGAGGCCAGCCTGGTTTTCAATTCGAATCCAGAACAGCAAGGGATACACAGAGAAACCCTATCTCAAAAAAACAAAGACAAAATGCTAATAACTCAACTAATATACTCAACTTATCTAATTGCACACTTTAAATGAATGAAATGGAAATTGTCTCAGTAATGTGATTTAGAAGATTGTGTGGACATTTTGTATATATACACATATATGTATGTATTTATATATGTGTGTAGACATATATACATATGTATATATGTGTATTAAACATTTCTTGGTATAGCAATAAAATACAATTTTAAAGTGTCAAATTTATACTTAAAATTAATAATAAAAAGGAGAACAATGTAGTGAGTTTCTATACACTCTTCAACTGGTGTGAAAAATTTAACACTTTTGCTGAGTGGTGGCAGCACACACCTTTGATACCAGCTCTTGGGAGGCAGATCTTTGAGTTCAAGGCCAGTTTGATCTACATAGCAAGTTCTAGGAGAGCCAGGGACACACAGAGAAATCCCGTCTCAAAACAAAACAAAATAAAAAAATGTTTAACACTTTTAAAAAGATGTTTTCATCTGTGCTTATGTGTGAGTATCTGGCCTGTAGAGGCCAGAAGGGAGTGTTGGACTGCCTGGAGCTGGAGTTACACGTGATTGTGAAATGCCATGGAGGCGATGGGAACCAAATCCAGGTCTCTTACAAGACCAACAAGCGCTGTTAACCAACCTGCCATTTCTTCAGCTTCTGAAAACTTCTTATATATAACCATAGTATGACAATCAAACTAGAAAACTACAATACTACTAATGAAACCACAAACTCTACTGGAACATTACCAGAACATGGAGTTTAACACATAGTAACAATTATTGCAAGGATGTCACTACAGTGACCATGATAATGTTGAAGCTAGACTTGCTACCATTGCCAGACTTGTCAGCTGGCTGTGTCTACAGAGTTATTTTTTGTCTTCCTGAATTTGATCATTTCCTTTCCTCCCTCTCTCCGGCCTTGCCCCTCCTCTTTTCTACTTTGCTCTCCTCTCCCTTCTCTCCTCCTCTGGTTTCCTCCTCCTCATTCTCTTCTAACACAGTCTTGCCCAGATTGGCCTTCAACTTGCCCTCTTCCTGCCTCAGCTTCCCCAGGGTTGGAAAGTGCTCTTTCCACATGTTCATGCTTGGTGTCTGCAGACATAACTTAGTAGTAGAGGGTCCTCCAGTTTGTGTCAAGTCCTGGGTTCAATTCTCAGCATTGCAGAGAGAAGAGGGAACAAAAGAGTTCTATTGTAGCAGTTTTTGCCACTTGGTATTACTTTGTTTCTTAAATCAAATCTCACCCACCCATCTTCATCAGTCTATAGAACTGTTCCCTCCTTGCAATTCTTGGGAATGCTCTATTTTGAGCGACATCCCCAGTCCTGCTCCTATATTTTCTTCTAAGAGTTTTTTTTAAGGCCCTTGTAGACTCACGAGTCACTAATTATTGTCTATAACATGAGTTAGAGTGATCATTGGCAGATAAAGAGAAATGAAAGAAAGACACTACCAATGCAATCCCCCTAAGACATTTTAAATTCGTCTAGGCTCTCTCCTCCCCTATCCAAGGAAGGATTTTTTAAATTTTATTTTAGTTTTTATACAGTCTCTCTGTGCAGCCTTGGCTGGCCTGGAACTTGTATGCTAACCATCCTGCCATCTCTTCAACTTCTGAAAACTTATATATAACCATAGCATGACAATCAAACTAGAAAACTGATGGTCCTACACTACTAGACTAGGCTGGCTGAGGCTGACCTTGAGTTTCTTTTAAAAAAAAAGTTTCATTTGATGCATATGGGTGTTTGGGTTCATGTATGTGTACCCCATATATGCAGAATCCTCAGAGGCCAGAAGAGGGTATCAGATCACCTAGACTCAGAATTATTGACAGTTGGAAGGCACCCTATGAGTGCTGGGAATCAAATCAGGTCCGCTGGAAGGAACAGCCAATGCTTTTAATCATTCAGCCATCTTTCCAGACCCAGACCTTCCTTGTATTTCTGATGCTCCTGCCTCCACCCCCAGAGTGCTGGGATTACAGACGTGGACCCTGGGTTTGTGCAATGCTAGAGATGGAATGAATCGAGGGCCTCCTGTACACTAGGCAGGCACTTGAGGCACATTCCCATTCCGGATTTTGCATTCTTGTCCGCCTTCCTGTCTGCCTTGGGCTGTCCAAGAGTTGTTTGACTCCTTGGTACACAGTGGGCACTCTAATGATAAATGTACAGAACAGAAGAACAAAGGGGTCATTGAGTTGGAGCTAGTATTACATACCAGCTCGAAACTCATACGAATAAATACAGGAAAATGTGCAACTCAGGCAAACTTATTAAAATTGTTATGACTTTGGCTTTGGCGAGCAATGTCAATAGTCGCCAATTAAACGTCAGTTCTTTTACAGACCTCCCAAGCTGATCCTACTAGCGGAAGCCTACACAGACAGCACAGCTCGCGGTGAAATCCGCTTTTAGTCCCGCCTCCTCAGCGCAGATGGCAACGTCAATTGGGGTTCTTGCGCGTCCGTCAGAGAATCTCGGCGCCTATTGGGTGAGCTTCTGAACTCGGTTGCGCACTTCCTGGAGTTGGGAACGCGGAGCGGACGTCCTCTTTCCGCCATTGCTCTGCGGGCTGAACGGCTACCTGAGTGGGGGGCGACAGGCGGGTGGCGGGCGTCCGAGCTGGGCTGCAGGCGGTCGGGTGGGCCGAGCGGCCTGAGGAGCTGCGCCAGGACCCGGCCGCGAGCGCTCAGCCCGGCCGGCGCGCAGGCCAGGGGGCTCCGGACGCGTTCCGTCTTTCCCTTGTGGGCCCGGGCCTAGCTGCTTAGTGTTGGCTTCCCTCTCCTTCCCGGAGTCTCCCGGCATGGCCGGAGTGTTTCCTTACCGAGGGCCGGGTAACCCGGTGCCCGGCCCTCTAGCCCCGCTGCCGGACTACATGTCAGAGGAGAAGCTGCAGGAGAAAGGTGAGCGGCGAGTGGGACGGCGCGCGCGGGGAGAACGTGCCGGCGGGTCGTCGGGAGCCGCTCCCCTGTTAGCAGTATTTCGCTTTTTTTTTTTAATAGTTTAGTCAAACCACTGAAAGGTTGGAAGCGCCTGTTATTTGCAGTAGCTAATTGTGTGTGTGAGTGTGCGTGTGTAAATAGAGCAGTGGAGACAAAACTTCCATTATAGGGTTTGCATTACTAGAAGGAATTAGACAACCCCTCCTCCCAAACATGTATAGCAAAGATGTCAGGTAGTTTGGGGGAGTCAAGTGGCAGGATCCTTGGCGGGGAATATTCCTGTTTCCCACAACATATGCAGGTGTGTGTGGGGGTACGCCCCAAGGCCAAGAGTTGGGGATGATTAGGGTAAAGGTGTGCAGCCCTTTATACTGAGGTGCTTTTATAGCTCGAAAATGGCAGCAGTTGCAAGCCAAGCGCTATGCAGAGAAGCGGAAATTTGGGTTTGTGGATGCTCAGAAGGAAGACATGCCCCCAGAACATGTCAGGAAGATCATTCGAGACCATGGTGACATGACCAACAGGAAGTTCCGTCATGACAAAAGGGTCTATTTGGGGTAAGCAGCATCCTGGAATAATTTCTCTGCCCCTACGTTGACAATGTTGGCATAAAGGAACTATCATTTGGACTTGTGTGTGTGTGGCCCTAGGTGTCCTGGAAGTAGGTGTGTGGACCAGGCTGGCTTCAAACCCACAGAGATCCCCATGCCTCTGCCTCCCGAGTGCTGGGATTAAAGGCAGGTGCCACTATGTCCAGCATGGAACATGGCTCTTGACCACATATAGGATATTGTAAGAGCAAGGCAGGAATCACTGGGATTCCATGACAATATCCAGATCTTCTACTTAATGCCATTTATTGTTTTGCTTTGCCCTGTTAATGTCATTGTAAAATGTTTATTGTTGAACTGTTTGAAGCTCAGATTGAGACACTAGGCACTCTGGATGCCTTTAACTTTTCAGTCACCAGAATTTGGGGGTTAGGGTGTTTACCTCTCTGTACCACTGTAAATTCTTCAACCCTAAGCTTAACAGAGATTCTTAACATTTGGATACAAAAAAATTGGTCTGCTAATTACTTGGTTTTGGGCACAGGAAGGTGGCTCACCCATTCAATCCCAACACTTGGGAGGCAGAGGGAAGGGAATTTCTGTGAGTTGGCCAGCCTAGTCTACAAAGAGATGTCAGGACAGCCAGAGCTGTTACAAAGAGAAACCTGGTCTTAAAAAACAAAACAAACAAAAAAATTAATTAGTATAGGGAAGCCTTGGAAATTTTGTTTCCAAAATAATTTCTTGCTGGGTAGTAGTAGCATTATCCTACCACTTGGGAAGCAGAGGCAGGTAGATCTCTGAGTTCGAGGCCAGCCTGGTCTACAGAGTGAGTTCCAGGACAGCCAGGGCTACACAGAGAGAACCCATTTTGAGAAAACAAAACAAAAAAATATTTCTTAACCAGCCAAAGTAGCATTTGCCCATAATCTCAGCACTTGGGCTACAGAGGCAGGAGGATCACAGGCTTGAGGCCAGCTTGGATTACTCCATGAGATGCACTATAAAAAAATAACAAAAGCCAGATATGGTGGCAGAAGCCTTTAGTCCTTGCTCATGGGAGACAGAGACAGATGCATTTTGTGTTCTGCTTAGGGAGTTCCAGGCTAGCCATATGGTGAGACCCTGTTTCAAGCAACAACAAACATTATTATTATTGAAACTTGCTCTTGGTCCTCAGAATAGATAGTATCAATCATCTCCGGTTAGGAGTATCCAGTTCATTGCAGGATAGAGACAAGTGGTTACAACATAACAATGCATATGGTGATATTTCTAGGAAGGGCAGAGGAGGTTGTGTTCAGAGGGACAGTGGCTGGTTGATTTATAGAGGTTGAGTCTGATACTGGGAACTATGACATTTTAAAGGGGGGTGGCGTTGGATGGAGGTGGAGGTGGGAGGCGGGACTCCTGGTCTTACAGGACTTGCTTCCTAATTTGGAGCGTTGGACTATAAAGGAAGCATTTTCTGTGGAATACAGCAGCACGGTTAGTTGATTCTAATTGTCCCTCTTCCTGATGTTGCAGAGCCCTCAAGTACATGCCTCACGCGGTTCTCAAGCTCTTAGAGAACATGCCCATGCCTTGGGAGCAGATTCGGGATGTGCCTGTTCTGTACCACATCACTGGAGCCATTTCCTTTGTCAACGAGATTCCCTGGGTTATCGAGCCAGTTTACATTTCCCAGTGGGGGTGAGAAGGGCTGAAGTGTGGTGCTGGGGGCGGCGGTGTGGTACTGTGGGCTGTGGGTGTTGGCAGTGGCAGCTGAGGATAGAAACAGTGGGTAGACACTGCTGTGGTGGTCTTGCCTTCCAGGTCAATGTGGATCATGATGCGTCGAGAAAAAAGAGACAGGAGGCATTTCAAGAGGATGCGTTTCCCCCCTTTTGATGATGAGGAGCCGCCCCTGGATTATGCTGACAACATCTTAGATGTTGAGCCACTGGAAGCCATTCAGCTAGAGCTGGACCCTGAGGAGGATGCTCCGGTGCTGGACTGGTTCTATGACCACCAGCCACTGAGAGACAGCAGGAAGTGAGTGCAGCCAGTTCCCCGAGTCGGGAAACAGAAGCTGTGGGAAGGCAGCAGCTGAGTTGACGTGGGCCCTCCGTCTTTTCCCTAGGTATGTTAATGGTTCCACTTACCAGCGCTGGCAGTTCACCTTGCCAATGATGTCCACTCTCTACCGATTGGCCAATCAGCTTCTGACCGACTTGGTGGATGACAACTACTTCTATCTGTTTGATCTGAAGGCCTTCTTTACTTCTAAGGCACTCAACATGGCCATTCCTGGGGGACCTAAATTTGAACCTCTTGTTCGAGATATCAACCTACAGTAAGTTGGGGGGGAATATCAATTTTAGGCACCTGATGTATATTAAAATCTAATATTTATCCTCAAGATCCTGGCTAACAATGGAACTACTCAATTTCCTATTCTAGGGATGAAGACTGGAATGAATTCAATGATATTAATAAGATCATCATCCGTCAGCCTATTCGTACTGAGTACAAGATTGCTTTTCCTTACCTGTATAACAACCTTCCGCACCACGTCCACCTGACCTGGTAAGACTCCTGGAACAAAGCAGGTAGAAGGGGAAGACCAGGTTATAGTTTGGGCCAGAGCAGAGCATTGGCTGACTCTTCCTGTCATCATAGGTACCACACTCCTAACGTTGTGTTCATCAAGACTGAGGATCCTGATTTGCCAGCTTTCTACTTTGATCCTCTGATCAACCCAATCTCCCACAGACATTCAGTCAAGGTGAGATGAGTCGCATGCTTTGGGGGGGAGGGGAGTCCCGAAGCTTGAGCTTGGGGTCTGACATGCGCTAGGCGAGCTTTCTCCCATGTGGGAGAAAGTCATGCCCCCTTTTTTTATTTTTGGACATACAGTGCCGGTTGGCACAGATTTACTGTGTAGTTCCAGGTTGCTTTTGCACTCTCTGTCCTTCTGTCTTAGCTCCTCCTGAGTGCTGGGGTCTCAGGCCCCTAACCTTCTATGCTATGGTACTGGAACTTCTGTGGGAGGCTTTTAGTGGGAAGCAAGTGGGTTGACTTCCTGCCTAACTTTGTCTTCTCTGCTCCTTGATTCCTTGGCCTGACTTTGAGGCTTCTCTTGTTAGACATCCCTGTTATCGTGGCACATGGAGCTACCATTCTTGATCCCAGAGTTTTCTGCTTACCTCAGTTCTGCACTCAGTGAGTGGAAAATGAACCCCTGAGGATTTCTTTTTCAGAGCCAGGAACCACTGCCTGATGATGATGAGGAATTTGAACTCCCGGAGTTTGTGGAGCCCTTCCTGAAGGACACACCGCTCTATACAGACAACACGGCCAATGGCATTGCCCTGCTCTGGGCACCACGGCCCTTCAACCTACGCTCTGGTCGTACCCGCCGGGCCCTGGATATACCCCTTGTCAAGAACTGGTAAGTTTCTACCTAAGGGAGTGGACGCATAGTGTAGGAGAAGAGACTGTCTGGATGGGCATGGAGCCTTTCACAGAGAGGTGAGCAAAGCTCTGATGGGCTTATTTAACCAGGTATCGGGAGCACTGTCCTGCTGGGCAGCCTGTGAAAGTTCGAGTCTCCTATCAGAAGCTGCTTAAGTACTATGTGCTGAATGCCCTGAAGCATCGGCCTCCCAAAGCCCAGAAGAAGCGGTAAGGTGCTGGAGGTCCCTGCTCAACTTGTTCCAAAAGTGTCAGTATGTCACTTTAACGCTCTTTATTTTTACCAGGTACCTGTTCCGCTCATTCAAAGCTACCAAGTTCTTTCAGTCCACAAAGCTGGACTGGGTGGAGGTAGGGCTGCAGGTTTGCCGCCAAGGCTACAACATGCTCAACCTTCTCATTCACCGGAAGAACCTCAACTACCTGCACTTGGACTATAACTTCAACCTGAAGCCTGTCAAAACACTTACCACCAAGGTGCCTGCCTCAGACCTCACAACTTAGGGTTGAATGACACTGTGGCGCAGCTCCCTTTGTGGTCTGTCATTGATGTTTTTTCTGTTCTTGGCATTTTCAGGAAAGAAAAAAATCTCGTTTTGGCAATGCTTTCCATCTGTGTCGAGAAGTGCTTCGTTTGACTAAGCTGGTTGTGGATAGTCATGTTCAATATCGCTTGGGCAATGTGGATGCCTTCCAGGTGAGGCCATGTTGACCGGACCCCTGCTCAGGTGGGGATGCAGGGTAAAGCCTGTGCTGGCTGTGGAACTGGCTCAGGCTGTAAGTCTGATGGGTGATTTTATTACAGCTGGCAGATGGATTGCAGTATATATTTGCTCATGTGGGGCAGTTGACTGGCATGTATCGATACAAATACAAGCTGATGCGGCAGATCCGCATGTGCAAGGACTTGAAGCATCTCATCTATTACCGCTTCAACACGGTGAGACCCAGTTCTCCAGCCTTCTCTGATGCTCTTTTGCTTTTCCCTTTAAGTCAGAGCTCTTTCCCAGGACCTCTTTGAAGATAGTCTCTTGACTGTGTCATTACCATACTCGAATCTCAGTACTTCCCCCGACACCCACCACTGAATCCATTTAGGAGCCTCACTTTCTGCCTGGAAGCTCTCATATGCCTCCCTGTTGTAGATTGGGAAGACCCAAGAGCATTTATTCTGTTTCCTCAGCAGCCTGGCAGACATTCTCTATCCACTTTTTTCTTTCTATAGTTTCCCAAAAGAATAGTTCATTGATGTTCCTGATTTATGCTTGATTAACAGGGCCCTGTAGGGAAAGGCCCTGGCTGTGGTTTCTGGGCGGCTGGCTGGCGGGTCTGGCTGTTTTTCATGCGTGGAATTACTCCTTTGCTAGAGCGATGGCTGGGCAACCTCCTGGCCAGACAGTTTGAAGGTAAGTGATTTTCTTTACCTATGCTTATCTCATTGTGTCCAGGGTAGATTGTATGTGCCTGTTGTCCTGCGTTTTTGTTTGCATTTGTCAGTTATCTTTGATTCTAAGTCCGTTTCCAATGAGTCTGAGCTAGTGTTCTGGTCCTTGGGTTACTCTCTGGGATTTTGTGCTATCCTGCATTTATATGGTGGTGACTGTCTGAGGTGTCTTGTCTTTTTGCATGTGTGGAGCATATGGACACTGTTACTATTTATTGATTTATTCTCTGGTCTATCCCTTTACTTCTAGGCCGTCACTCAAAGGGAGTGGCGAAGACAGTAACAAAGCAACGAGTGGAGTCTCACTTTGACCTCGAGCTTAGGGCAGCTGTGATGCATGACATTTTAGACATGATGCCTGAAGGCATCAAACAGAACAAGGCCCGAACAATTCTGCAGCACCTCAGTGAAGCCTGGCGCTGCTGGAAGGCCAACATTCCTTGGAAGGTAGCTCTCCTCCACCTCCATGGAGGCATAGCCATTCATCCTCCTGAGCTCTCAGAGGGCTGTCCACTTTCTGTCACTCCCTACCCTTGTTTCCTGAGGTAGTGTGGTCCTGTCTGACCTGTAAGTCTGTGCAGGCTCGGCTGATCTCAGATTCAGGATATCATCTGCTTCTACCTTTATGCTGGCATGTGAAACACTGTGCTTGGCTCTTATTACTTTTTCATTTGTTTGTATTTTCAGGTCCCAGGGTTGCCAACACCTATAGAGAACATGATTCTTCGGTACGTTAAGGCCAAGGCTGACTGGTGGACCAATACTGCCCACTACAACCGTGAACGAATCCGCCGTGGAGCCACTGTGGACAAGACTGTTTGCAAAAAGAATTTGGGCCGCCTCACCCGCCTGTACCTGAAGGCAGAACAGGAGAGACAGCACAATTACCTGAAGGTTGGGCCATCTGCACTGGGTGTGAGGGCCGGGGCTAAGGTGGACTGCAGAGTGGGGGTCATGCTTTGGCCTGGTTTGGATGATAACGGGAGACTGACCTCATGTTCGCCTTGCAGGACGGGCCTTACATCACAGCAGAGGAAGCAGTGGCGGTGTATACTACCACTGTGCATTGGTTGGAGAGCCGTAGATTCTCTCCCATCCCATTCCCCCCACTCTCCTACAAACATGACACCAAGTTACTCATCTTGGCTCTAGAGCGCCTCAAGGAAGCTTATAGGTGAGGAGTGGCTGGCAGGGGTCCTCTGGGAGTATAACAGAGGGAAGAGTGGGCTCATAGAGTCCAAAGAAAGGTATGGTCCTTTCTGGTTTAGCATCTTCTTGGGTTTTCTCATTCACTTTTTCTTTTTCTTTTTAGTGTGAAGTCTAGGTTAAACCAGTCTCAGAGGGAGGAGTTGGGTCTAATCGAGCAAGCCTATGACAACCCCCATGAGGCTTTGTCCCGCATCAAGCGTCACCTCCTCACACAGAGAGCCTTTAAGGAAGTGAGTGAGATGCTTCCTAAACTTTCTTTTGGTCTGTGCTATTTATTCTTGGCATTGAGAGGGTGCCAAACGGGCTTAGGTGAATTGATGTGAACCAGGCTCCTTCTCCCACAGGTGGGCATCGAGTTTATGGATCTCTATAGCCACCTTGTGCCAGTGTATGATGTGGAACCACTGGAGAAAATAACTGATGCCTACCTGGACCAGTACCTGTGGTATGAAGCAGATAAGCGCCGTCTTTTCCCACCCTGGATCAAACCTGCTGACACAGAACCGCCTCCACTGCTTGTTTACAAGTGGTGCCAAGGTAAGATTTTGCTGGAATTACCCTTTGCAGAGAAAGGGGATAATTGAGTTCTGTATAAAAATTCATATGTAGGCTGCATGAGCTTATTTTTTTTGCATGGTAAGAATGAGTGAATAGTACTGCCAGGAAGTGCTGGCACATGGCTTTAATCCCAGCACTCAGGAGACAGAGGCAGGTAGATGTTAGAGTTAGAGGCTAGCCTGGTCTACACAGTGAGTTCCAGGACAGCCAGGGCTACACAGGGAGCACTGTGAAACTAGTACCAAAAAAAAAAAAAAAGAGACTAGTACTTGAGCAAAGCTGACACTTGTAGCAACCAGGATGGCTGGCTGGATGGATGGATAGTAGAGGGTCTTGGAATGTGTTGAGAGCTGTTGTGGTTACTAGTCCTGAAAATTTGCTATAGCGCGGTCATTTTTCTTTTTTAGGCATCAATAACCTGCAGGATGTGTGGGAGACCAGTGAGGGCGAGTGCAATGTCATGTTGGAGTCCCGCTTTGAGAAGATGTATGAAAAGATTGATTTGACCCTGCTCAATAGGCTGCTGCGACTCATTGTGGACCACAACATAGCTGACTACATGACAGCCAAGAACAATGTCGTCATTAACTATAAGGTCTGTCTTGGAGCAAGAAAATGTGTTAAGGGGTTGCTGATCCATTAAATTAGGATTTCCTGAGGGAGAATGAAGGAGTTTGGACCCTGAAGCACCTAGGATACAGTCGTGGCCATAACTAAGGGTTGTGGGTTTTTTTGTTTTTTTTTTTTTTCCTTCCCTAGGACATGAACCATACAAATTCATATGGGATCATCAGAGGCCTGCAGTTTGCCTCATTCATTGTACAGTACTATGGCTTGGTGATGGATTTGCTTGTATTAGGATTGCACCGGGCCAGTGAGATGGCTGGGCCTCCTCAGATGCCAAATGACTTCCTCAGTTTCCAGGACATAGCCACCGAGGCTGCACACCCAATCCGACTCTTCTGTAGATACATTGATCGCATCCATATTTTCTTCAGGTAATGGACCTGAGCAGATCCTTTAACCCACAGAGCAGGGAGGTGTGTCCTGTCTGTAAAGTGGCTCTTACACCTTAGTGACTAATTGCTGAGTTGGGCTGTAAAGTGAAATGAAGCCTAGACTGGCATAGGGTCCTCGCCTATGGAGCTGGAGTTCCATAGGGTCCGCCTTGTCTTTAGGTTCACAGCAGATGAGGCTCGGGATCTGATCCAGCGTTACCTGACAGAGCATCCAGACCCCAACAATGAAAATATTGTTGGCTACAATAACAAGAAATGCTGGCCCCGAGATGCCCGCATGCGCCTCATGAAGCATGATGTCAACTTGTGAGTCTCAGTTGGGTTTGTGGGAGTTGGAGGGACATCAGTCCTAGGGACCCAGAGAGCAGTTAGTATTGAGGAGGATGCATCTTGGGCAAGAGGAATATAGGCTAGCTGGGGAGTCATGTGCCTGGGCTTTTAATGCAGCTGTCTTCACAGACTGAAATGCCTTTATGTTCTCTGTGGACAGGGGTCGGGCAGTGTTCTGGGACATCAAAAACCGGCTGCCACGATCAGTGACTACAGTCCAGTGGGAGAATAGCTTTGTGTCTGTGTACAGTAAAGACAACCCCAACCTGCTGTTCAACATGTGCGGCTTTGAGTGCCGCATCTTGCCTAAGTGCCGTACCAGCTATGAAGAGTTCACCCACAAGGATGGGGTCTGGAACCTACAGAATGAGGTACGAGCTAGGAAGGACATCATGTCCACCCCTGTAACTCTGGCATCAGTCAAACTTTTCATTATCAGCTCAGTGAGCCTTGGGTGGGTTGAGCTCAGTTTCAGTTAATCCTTGCTTGTATAAACAGGGTCTGTCTGTGTAACCCTGGCTGGCTCTGATTGTCTCAGAGATCAGCCTGCCTCTGTCTCTACCTCTCAAGTGTAAGGATTATAGGCATATGCTACCATGCTCTGTGTGTTGTTTTGGTTTTTTGTTTTGTTTTGTTTTGAGACAGGGTTTCACTGTGTAGCTCTGGTTGGCCAGGTTAGCCTTAAATTCATCATGATCCACCCCCACCTTTGCTTCCTTGAGTCCTGGGATTAAATGCATGCACTACCACGTCTGACTTTTTGTAATTATTTATGCCATGCACATGTGTGGCGGTCAGAGGACAACTTGTCGTCACTTCCACTATGTGGTTTCTGGGAATTGAAGTCAGAAAATAAAGCGTGGTATCAGGCACTTTGTCTGCTATGAGCCATCTGGGCAGCCCCTCTGAAGTCTCCGAAACAAGTTAACACTGACTTTGTGGTTAGGTCACCAAGGAGCGGACAGCTCAGTGTTTCCTGCGTGTGGATGATGAGTCAATGCAACGCTTCCATAACCGAGTGCGGCAGATTCTGATGGCCTCTGGCTCCACCACCTTTACCAAGGTACAGAGGGTCTCTCTATACCCCTTTCCGTCCTCCCCTGGGTTGAGCTCCTCCTTTCCCAACTTTCCCTAGTATACCAATGTCCATATTTGATGGGATGGTAACTTAGAATGTTGGATCAATTGGGCTTTATTTCTGAGAATTCCCTACAAGAATTTTACAGGCTGCGTCTGTGGGGTTTGATGATTTGTTTGTTTTTCTAGACAGAGTTTCTCTGTGTGGCCTTGGCTGTCTTGGATTCACTTTGTACACCAGGCTGTCCTCGAACTCACAGCAATCCACCTGTTTCTGCCTCCTAGAGTGCTGGGATTAGAGGCGTGAGCCACCACACCTGGCTAGGTTTGATGATTTTAAACCAAAGCAAAAGTAGAGCCTATAATTTGAGCAGAAGCATCTATTTTGTATTTTCCATTAGGCTTATTATCTACATCAAACAGCTTATAGTGAGTGGCATAGAATATTATTAAAAGGAAGGATTTTTGTTTGTTTGTGTTTATTTTTTTTCTTGTTTTTTTTTTTTAAGCGCATTAAACAGCTGGGATTGAGGAAATCTGAAAATTTGTTAGTTGTGAATACTTAGAGTCTTGCAAGGTCAAATCTCCCATGATAAAATTTTTAAAATACAGCTCTGAGTAATAAGCTTATTCTTCTAAGTTGGTCTCATCTTTGTGCTATAGGTATTTCTTATATTGTAGATGTTAGCTGCTAGAACACCTTCCCTTTGAGAGATAAGAACATGATCAAAGAACCACTAATATGATGTGTTGTTGATGGAGCCATTGCATTATTTGGGAAGCTGAGAATACTGGAGTTCATGAGTCCTGGTTCTATCTGAATGTGAGAAAGGCTTCTACAAGAAACAGCAGGTGTTTAGTTTTAGCAAAGGTGTGGAGATGTAGCTATCATGGTGCTTGCATAGCTATAAGAAGTTTAAGGTTTACTGCAGTATATTGTGGAATTGGATATTTTCTAGACCCTTGGAAAAAGAATTTTCAGCAAATAATAAATATGTAAAGCAGTCTGTACTTACTAATTTTTTTTTCCCAAGACAAGGTTTTTCTGTGTATAGCCCTGGCTGTCCTGGAACTCGATCTCAGGATGGTCTCAAACTCACAGAAATCTGCCTGCTTTTGCCTCCTAAGTGCTGCGATTGAAGGTGTGTCTACTGTTGGGCAGTTTTATAATTCGTGGAGTAAAGGTTGAAAGACCAAGGATGATTGAGAGCCAGGAGGAGTGGAGAGTGAAGAGACAGATGAGGGCGATGGGAAACACTGAGGTGTTCTGACCAGACCCGAGACAGTGGTAGGATGTAGGGAGGACATTAAGGCTGTCAGGGACTGAAGTCCAGACTCAAACAGGTGTTTAACAGCAACAGTTGCCTAAGAACAGTTTGGTTAGATAAGGACTGACTAGGAGCCAATGGAATTGGCCGTTAGGACGTCATTGGTGACCTTAGAGCTATTTCAGAAATAGTTGGGATGGAAGCCAAATGGTGTGGATGAAACTTTATGGGAGGTGAGTGGAGACAGGACCTGAGTTTGCCAGAACTGGAGTAGATGTGTTAGAAGCCTTCTAGACGGAGCTACATGTCAAGGCAGGACTGTTTTGGTTTTTTGGCTTTTTACTGTTATTCATTTTTTAAAATTAATTTATTATGTACACAGTGTTATGACTACATGAACACCAGAAAGTACCAGATTTCACTAGAGATAGTCGTGAGCTACCATGTGGATGCTGGGAATTGAACTCAGGTCCTCTGGAAAAGCAGTCAGTGCTCTTAACCTCTGAGCCATCTCTCCAGCCCTGTTACTCACTTTTTAAAAATTTACTTGTGTACAATGCATTATAACCATATTAACCTTTTATTACCCTCCTTTATTCTCCCATTCCTGATGCCCCCTCCTTTAAAAAGGTGTGTGTGTGTGTGTGTGTGTGTATAGAGTATGAGACATAGACTAGGTGGGGGTGGGATGTTGTAATGCTCCACCATGCTCTTCCTATTTGTTTGAGGCAAGGTCTCTCCCAGAACCTGGGTCGACTGGAAGCCAGTGAGCTCCAGCAATCCTGTGCCCTGCTCAGAGCCTGATGGAGGAATGGCCGTGGGTTGAGGGAGATGCTTCACAATCGTGGTACACAGTCTAGAGTCAGATTGGATTGATGGGTCTATTACAGTAAGACTCTGGGCCGTTCTCCACCTTGCCTGCCACTTACCTATGAAATGAGGATAACCCTAAGTTCCAAGCTGAGGGGCCTTTTGTGAAAATTAATGAAGTAATGTATATAGAAAGCCATTAAACCATATTATTTTACAAAGGGATTTTATTAATTAGGTCAGAGACAGAAGCATAATGTTGGATTTAAACTTGTTTACTTTTTCTCCTTTCCTTTTTGTTTGTTTTGTTCATTTGTTTGCTTGTTTATGAAAAGCTTTGTTTATCATCCAGGCTGGCATTGAACTCTTGATCCTCTGACTCAGCCTCCTAAATATTGGGATTTAGGCATAAGCTACCTGGCTTTGATTTCAGGCTTCCATATATACATCTTCCCACAAACACATGTGTACACACACGTATACTGACAGGTGTATACATCATATACAACTACACCAGAAAATGCAATAATTTTATCCCCTGAGGTTAATAGAAGGAAAGTTCACAGTGGACCTTAAAACTCCTCTTCCTCCTCCTTATTTATGTTGCCTTATGTTCTCACAGGTATACACATTCTATAACCTATGTGTGGAGGTCAGAGGACAACTTGCAGGAGTCAGTTTTCTCCTACCACGTGGAGTCCCCGGGATCAAACTAGACTCCTACTGGCATGGCAGCAAGAACCCTTAACTCGTTTACCTTTGATTAAGGCTCTTCTCTGTTGCCCAGACTGGTCTTGAGCTCCTAGGCTCAAGTGACCCACTAACCTCAATGTCCTACACAGTGAGACTGCAGGTGTCCCTCACTGCGATGGCCTTTACTGTCCTCAGTCCTCCTCTCCCCCAGTTTTGTTAGTTGCACTGTCGTTAACACCTTGGGTCAGCACCCCTGCTTTAGGTATGTGCAGTACACTTAAGTCAAGCATGAATGTGACCCTTCTCTTCAGTCATGGTCCTAATTGAAATACAGTCTGGGCTATTTAAACACAACCTTGATGAGGTCCTGGAAAATAGAGCAATGCACCTAGGTATGTAGTCTGACAGTTATACTTTGCTTTGTAAGGGCTCTAAGGCTGCCTTATCAGTTCTTCATCTTCCTTAAGTCAGGAATGCAGTTTGCTTCTTTGATCTGGTCATCCCCCAAGTTTCTGTTATTCTCAAAGGAATAGTGTATTTAAAATCACTAAAGAGAAGTTTGACAGCTTATTCCAAACATGAGGAAAATCTGCAGGAGTTTTTTCCTTTAGTGTTTTAATACTACAGATGAAAAGTTTTGTAAAATTTTGTTCACTTTGCTTTCATTGTTAGTAACTACCTAGAAGACCTATGTTGCTTATGTGGAATTTACTCTTTCCCACTAACTCTAGATTGTGAATAAGTGGAATACAGCTCTCATCGGCCTTATGACATATTTTCGAGAGGCTGTGGTGAATACACAGGAACTCTTAGACTTACTGGTAAAGTGTGAGAACAAGATCCAGACACGGATCAAGATTGGACTGAACTCCAAGATGCCAAGTCGGTTCCCCCCAGTTGTGTTCTACACCCCTAAAGAGCTGGGTGGGCTTGGCATGCTCTCAATGGGCCATGTGCTTATCCCCCAATCTGATCTCAGGTACGGCTTAATTGACAGCCTGCAGGCTTAGTCTCATTGTATAGACTCTGAGGAAGTGGGTGTTTAGTTACTTCTGATTTTTACTTTTATCTCTTGTCTCAATTTTCTAAAATAGGTGGTCTAAGCAAACAGATGTGGGTATCACACACTTCCGTTCAGGAATGAGTCATGAAGAAGATCAACTGATTCCCAACTTGTACCGCTACATACAGCCATGGGAGAGCGAGTTCATTGACTCTCAACGGGTCTGGGCTGAGTATGCACTCAAGAGACAGGAGGCAATTGCTCAGAACAGGTGAACATGCAAGAAGCTGTGCCAGTCGAAGGGCTGAGGTTGGGTCACAACGCTGAGTCTTATGTGGAAGTCATGGGCAGAGTATGTCTTTAAGAGTTAAGACTGATTCTGCTTTTATGCTTGGCCAAAGAATGTTGAATGTTTCTCTTTTTGTGAGAAAAGACATTGACTTTATTTTTTTTGGCAGACGGTTGACTTTAGAAGATTTAGAAGATTCATGGGATCGAGGCATTCCCCGGATCAATACCCTATTCCAGAAAGACCGGCACACGTTGGCTTATGATAAGGGCTGGCGTGTCCGAACTGACTTTAAGCAGTACCAGGTATGTGGAGCAGGAAGTAGAGCAAGTTTCTCCATGTCAGGATAGCTTTGTCATTTGGAGTGGCCAGCAGCCAGACACATCACCATGCTTGCCTCATTGTGTAGGTTTTGAAGCAGAACCCCTTTTGGTGGACACACCAGCGGCACGATGGCAAGCTCTGGAACCTCAACAACTACCGCACAGACATGATTCAGGCCCTGGGCGGCGTGGAGGGCATTCTGGAGCACACCCTCTTTAAGGGCACATACTTCCCTACCTGGGAAGGTCTGTTCTGGTAAGGACCCTGCCCTCTCTACAGAGATGAGTCACAACTGAGTTCATCACTTCTGTGCCATAGTGGCCTGCTGCTTCTCAGTTACCCTGTGAGAGTTAGCAACCTCTGGGAGGTGGACAGGCATGATCTTACTTGGTTCCTCTGCTCCACAGGGAGAAAGCCAGTGGCTTTGAGGAATCCATGAAGTGGAAGAAGCTGACCAATGCTCAGCGATCAGGTTTAAACCAGATTCCTAATCGTAGATTCACTCTTTGGTGGTCCCCAACAATCAACAGAGCCAATGTAAGTGTGATTCCTCAACAGAGGAGATAAGAAAAAGGTGTTCCTCTTGCCTTCATTCTTACCTCCTGTGGTCTCTGGTCTCTAATGCCGTTTCTCTTTCCTGGCAGGTATATGTAGGCTTCCAGGTGCAGCTGGACTTGACAGGAATCTTCATGCATGGCAAGATCCCCACACTGAAGATCTCTCTCATCCAGATATTCCGGGCTCACCTGTGGCAGAAAATCCATGAGAGCATCGTAATGGACTTATGTCAGGTGGGCAGCAGTTGAGGGGTGACAGATCAGGGTCACATCAGCTTGGTATTTATTTTTTGAGATAAAGTCTTTCTATGTGGCCCTGGCCTAGAGTTCCTTATGTAGACCAGGCTGGCCTTGAACTCAGAGATCTGTCTACCTCTGCCTCCCAAAGGCTAGGATTAAAAGCATGCACCACCATAAACAGCCAGCTTGTTTGTTTGTTTGAGACAGGGTTTCTCTATATATCCTTGGCTATCCTGGACTCACTTTGTAGACCAGGCTGGCCTCAAACTCAGAGAGATCTGCCTGTCTGTGCCTCCCTGAGTGCTGGGACTACAGGCATGCGCCACCACACCTGCCTACCAACTTGCTCTTTTGAATATTGGAAACTTATCCTGGACACATGAAGGATTAGAGCATTGCCTCATTTAAATTCTCTCACTCGGTATAAGTGGGTTTCTGTAATAAGTTACAACCTTTCATCTTTACCTCCAGGTCTTTGACCAGGAACTGGATGCACTAGAAATTGAGACAGTACAAAAGGAGACAATCCATCCCCGAAAATCCTATAAAATGAACTCTTCTTGTGCAGATATACTACTCTTTGCTTCCTATAAGTGGAATGTCTCCCGGCCATCGCTGCTGGCAGACTCCAAGTAAGTGTTTTGTGGCCCAGCTTTAGGTACCAGGAAAGGAACATTGCTGTTACTATGATAGCCAGGTTACTTATGGGATTACCCCTGCCTTTTTTGTTTTGTTACTCTGGCTTTGGTCTTATAATCCTATTGCCTTGGGCTCCCCTGCTTCCCCCCAGAAATAATGCTGTTCAAGAGTGGGCACGGCTCCCAGCTCTTTGCTGGCATTCTTTAAGCTTGGAGCCAGTGTTAACTCTGTAACAAAGTTACCTGTAAGCCTTCAGCAGTCAGCTCTGCCCATTGTTTGGGGGTCTTGCTGATCTGTTTGCTTGTTTTTGTTTTTGTTTTGAGACAGGGTTTCTTTATGTAGCGCTGGCAGTCCTGGAACTCATTATGTAGATCAGGCTGGCCTTCAACTCAGCAATCAGCCTGCCTGTGCCTCCTGAGTGCTGGGATTAAAGGGTTGCACCACTATTCCATGGCTCAGGGTTCTGCTGATCTAGAATGAGGAGGGGTCTGGTTTTGAAATTTAGGTGTAGTATTTGGGAGTTCTTATGATTTCAAGACATTGTTTATGTTGTGGTTTCCTGGAGACATGAACTTTTCCGCCCTTAGGGATGTGATGGACAGCACCACCACACAGAAGTACTGGATTGACATCCAGTTACGCTGGGGGGACTATGATTCCCATGATATTGAGCGATATGCACGGGCCAAGTTCCTGGACTACACCACTGACAACATGAGTATCTACCCTTCGCCCACTGGAGTGCTCATTGCTATTGACCTGGCCTACAATCTACACAGGTGAGTTAGGACTCAGAAGCATGGGTCTACATTAACCCTGTACTTCCTATGTTTGTTTTGTTTTATTTATTTGAAGCAGGGTCTCACTATGTAGCCCAGGCTGTCCTGGAACTCACCATGTGGACCAGGCTGGCCTCCCAACACACAGAGATCTGCCTGCCTCAGCTTCCCAAATGCTGGTACTAAAGGTGTGTGCTACCATGCCCTACATATTAGCCCTTTACTTTATACCAGTTTTAGTTTGCCTGCCTAAAATGAGGTTTTGTCTTCTGGGTCACTGACTGGCTCTTCTCTTTGTATGTATGTGTGTTAGATGAATACATAAGCCTGACCAACCGTCTTTATGTGTTTGTTCCTTTCACCTTTTTCTTGGGGCTTTCTTGCGATTCCTTCATCCTCACAGTGCCTATGGAAACTGGTTCCCAGGCAGCAAGCCTCTTATACAGCAGGCCATGGCCAAGATCATGAAGGCAAATCCTGCGTTGTATGTGTTACGTGAACGGATCCGCAAGGGACTGCAGTTGTATTCATCTGAGCCTACTGAGCCTTATCTGTCCTCTCAGAACTATGGTGAACTCTTCTCTAACCAGATCATCTGGTTTGTAGATGACACCAATGTCTACAGAGTGACTATCCACAAGGTGAGTATTGGATGCAGTGTGGGTATGCAGCCTTCAGATGCCTGCACGAGAGTAAGGCAAGTGTGTGTGCACATTGCATGACGTCAGGTGATTATGTGTAGGCCATGGTAACTAATATAATTGTTCTTTAGACCTTTGAGGGCAACTTGACAACCAAACCCATCAATGGGGCCATCTTCATCTTCAATCCACGCACGGGGCAACTGTTCCTCAAGATAATCCACACATCTGTGTGGGCTGGACAGAAACGTTTGGGTCAGGTAAGTAATTTAAAATGACAGTGAGGAAACTTGCTATGTCATTTTTGGTAGGGGGCAGGGGAGCATGATAAAAAGTACGTATTTCTTTTTTGAAAGCTAGCGTTGCTGGGTTTGGTGGCATAAATCTGAGTACTCAGGAAGGAGAGGAAGAGTGTTGCCATAGGGTGAGGCCAGCCAGGCCTGCACGCAGTCAGAAAGGTGGGAGAGACATTGTTTTGTGTGAAGCTGCCCCCTGGAGTACTTGAGCTGAGTGTAGAGCTGGTCAGCTTGCTTGCTTCCTCAGTATTAGAATTACAAGTGGCCCCGTCAGTGGGTGCTGGGCACCAAACTCTGGCCCTCATACCTGCCTGGCAAGCATTTGACTCAGTAAGGCAGTCCCCAGCCTCCAGGGAAGCATTCTCTTGGAGGAGGTGGAAGCATGTGAAGGCTCTGTTACCTCTGAGCTGGGCTTTCTGCCTTTTGAGCTCTCACATCTGTCCTCTGTCTTGAAAGAGCCACTAAACATCATCTTCCTGAACATTTGATACCTGGCTGGGCTGTACCTACCCAGTTACAGAAATAATTATGCCAAGATCCTACTCTCCCAAAATCCTAGTGCCTTTTTTTTTTTTTTTTTTTTTTTTTTTTGAGATAGGGTTTCTCTATAACCTTGGCTGTCCTGGACTTGATTTATAAACCAGGCTGGCCTAGAACTCACAGAGATCTACCTGCTTCTGCCTCCCGAGTGCTGGGTTAAAGGCGTGTGCCACCACTGCCTTTATTTTTCTAGAATGAACTCTCTTTTTTACTTTGTTCGCCACTGCCTTATCCATTAAGACTCTTTTCTCTATCTGCACATTCGCCTGCACACCAGAAGAGGGCACCAGATGACAGTACAAATGGTTTTGAGCCACCATGTGGTTGCTGGGAATTGAACTCAGGACCTCTGGAAGAACAGCCAGTGCTCTTAACCTCTGAGACATCTGTCCAGCCCAAGACTAATTCCTTTATGCAGCTTTTAGTAGTTTAACTTCTATTTATATTTTTCCCCCAAGACAGGGTTTTGCTGTGTATCCCTGGCTGTCCTAGAACTCTCTGTCTATAGTCCAGGCTAACCTCCCGAATGCTAGGATTAATGGCTAGCATCACTACCACCCAGCTTATTTGGATTTTTAAAAAATTATATTATTAGGTTGGTCATGGTGGTATGTACCTTTAATCCCAGCATTTGGAAGGCAGAGATAGGTATATCTTTGTGAGTTTAAAGCCAGCCTGGTCTACATACTAAGTTCTAGGCCAGCCAGGACTGCATGGTGAGATCATGTCTCTAAAAAGATCATGTCTTTATTTCAGTTGTGTGTGGTTACTTGAATGTGTTGGAGAGGGTACCTAGAGAGGCCAGAGGCATCAAATATGGAGGTAGAGTTATAGGCAGTTGTGAGCTGCCTCGTGTGGGTGCTGAGAATCAAACTCGGGTCCTCTGTAAGTTCAGTACATGTTCTTAATCTATGAGCCATCGCCCTGGCCCCTTTTGTATTTTGCTGCTTCTGAAGTATAATTCATTGTTAAGTATGTAGACACCTTTCTCTAATTACTAACTTCAGCACCCATATTCACTATAGAAACAATTTATTTCAAGATTAGGATTTTTTTTCTAGTTAATTGAAGAAGGTAAAGTCAATTGTGTTTGTTTTTTCTTGGTTGTTAGTTGGCCAAGTGGAAGACAGCTGAGGAAGTGGCTGCCTTGATCCGATCTCTGCCTGTGGAGGAGCAGCCTAAACAGATTATTGTCACCAGGAAGGGCATGCTGGATCCACTGGAGGTGAGAGGTGGACACAGTAGAAGAAGGTAGACCTGAGCCCTCCTTGCTTTATTTCTGACTGGGCTTTGCTTTAGGTACACTTATTGGACTTCCCCAATATTGTGATCAAAGGATCGGAGCTCCAGCTACCCTTCCAGGCTTGTCTCAAGGTGGAGAAGTTTGGGGATCTCATCCTTAAAGCCACAGAGCCCCAGATGGTTCTCTTCAACCTCTATGATGACTGGCTCAAGACTATCTCATCCTACACGGTAATTTGATACTTTAGAAAGAGTATCTCTCTGGGGTGGATTTGGAGCCAGAAGATTCTGTACCTCAGGGTTCTCCACAACTCACTTAATGAGGTCATTTTCAAATTCTTGGCCTATGCATACAAAGAGAAAGAAAGAACTCTTGGCTTATGAGGGGTTGGCATTAGGAATTTGGAAACAGTACTTGCTTCCTTCGAGGCTGGGGTAAAAGAGGGAAATCCTCATTAGGCTAATAGTGTCTATGCTCTTCCACATCTCTTCCCCAGGCCTTTTCCCGTCTCATCCTGATTCTGCGCGCTTTACACGTGAACAATGATAGGGCAAAGGTGATCCTGAAGCCAGACAAAACTACTATTACGGAGCCCCACCACATCTGGCCCACGCTGACTGACGAGGAGTGGATCAAGGTGGAGGTGCAGCTGAAGGACCTGATCTTGGCTGACTATGGCAAGAAAAACAAGTGAGTAGGGCCAGGTGCCACAGTGCAGAAAGGGCGAGGTAGGCAGCTCAAAATATGGGTTCTGGGAGTGTTTGGTATGTAGCTATGTTTGGTAATGCATACCTGTAATCCAGTACTTTGTAGGTAGAGGCAAGAGGATCAGGAATTCAAGTTTATCTTCAACTACATGATTTGGAGGTTAATCTGGGCCACCACGAGGTCATCTCTCAAAATAGAAATAAAGTCTCAGAGGTGCTTAGGAAGAAATGTAGTCAGTGTCCAGTCCCACTGTTGGCCACTAATTCTCAGTGAAGGTACTGATGCCATTTTGAACAGATTATGTTCTCTCTTCTCCTGTTCTCTCAAATTCTCTTTTATTTGAGACAGGGTTTCATTATGTATCCCTGGCTTGCCTTGAACCCCCAACTCTTGCCTTAACCTTCCAACTGCTGGATTATTGATATGTCTTACTACACCCAATTTGGGGTTTCCATTTTTGAGAGCTGTCCAGTGTCAGGGCAGTTTTTATGTGAGAAAAGAGTTACAGATGCTGAGTAGCTAAGAGTGCATGTGTGTCATTGTCATGCTGTTGGGGTGAAGTGGTTTAGTGTCATAGCATCTCCCTTCCATGCTTTTCTTAGAAGGGTCAAGAAAGGATGGTTCAGGGAAAAAGGTGCTTGCTACCAAGAACCTGAGCTCAGTCCCTAGAACCCACAGGGTGGAGAAACCACCTGTAAGTTGTCCGTTGACCTCTCTGCTTGCAATGTGTCCCTCTCCTCCAGAGTAAATAAGTTTAAAAATAAAAAGAAATGTTACTTGAGGTTTATCTTGGCAAAGTATGCCCTGTCTACCCAGTTGTACTTGCCATCAACACCCAAGTGACAGTGGGGAAGGGACCCTGCGTAACTTACAGTGTCCCACAGTGTGAATGTGGCATCACTGACACAATCAGAAATCCGAGACATCATCCTCGGGATGGAGATCTCGGCACCGTCACAGCAGCGGCAGCAGATAGCGGAGATTGAGAAGCAGACCAAGGAGCAGTCCCAGCTCACCGCCACACAGACAAGAACAGTCAACAAGCATGGCGATGAGATTATCACCTCCACCACTAGCAACTATGAGACCCAGACCTTCTCATCAAAGACTGAATGGAGAGTCAGGTACTGTGGAGGGCACAAAGGTGGGGCGGACAGGCCAATGTTGAGCAATGCCGAGCATGCTTGGGCTGAGAGGCTGACATTCCCTGTCGGTTGTTTAGGGCCATCTCCGCTGCCAACCTGCATCTACGGACCAATCACATTTACGTTTCATCTGATGACATTAAGGAAACTGGTTACACTTACATTCTTCCCAAGAATGTGCTCAAGAAGTTCATCTGCATTTCTGATCTCCGTGCCCAAGTGAGTAGGCACACACCTGGACCATAGCAGGAGCCCACTTAATTGTTTCTAGATTTCATTTGATAATTTCAAGAACTTTGAAGTTCTGGTTTCAAAATTTATGGGTGAATGAATAACTTGAAAAGGACAGCACGAACAAAAGGATCAAAACATTTCATAAAACTATGGCAATTAAGAGAAAATACTATTGGGGTAAATTTTATTGGCAGAAAATAAGTACATTCAGATACGTATGTAGTTGCTGTGTTGTATCAAATCTTATATATGTCTGCAAACTTTATGATATTGAGATAAAAATGTATAGGATCCTTTCTTCACACCACTCAAAAAGTAAAATCTGAGTAAATATAAGTAAAATAGTAAACTATACTGGAGAGATGGCTCAGTGGTTAAGAACACTGGCTATTCTTTCAAAGGACCCTGGTTCAAGTCCCAGCACCATAGAATTAAATATAAAATAAAAAACACATCTTTTTTTAATAGTAAACTAGAGTATTAAAAGAAAATACTGATGACCTTAGGGTTGGGAAAACCTTTAAGCACAACATTAAACACAGCTGGTGGGCATAGTGATAACACACTTTAATCTCAGCTTTTGGATGGCTGAGGCAGGAGGGTTGCTGGGAGTTTAGAGACAGCTTTCTTGTCTGGAAACAGCTGTATCTTGGCTGGATATGGTGGCACAGGCCTTGGGTCCCAGACTCCAAGAGCTAGAGGTGGGATGATCAGGAACTCAGTAAGCTCCTGAATGTTGAGTTCTAGTCCATCCGGTACCAAATGAGACTTTTCTCAAAGAAATATACAAAAATCTGTTATATACTTGCATGAAAATAATTCCTGGTGAACTAGTTCTGTGGGTAGATCTCTTCAGAGTCTACATGGTAGATGAAGAGAATTGACTCCTGCAAAGTCCTGTGACCTCCATGTGTCCAGTGTGACACACATACACATAACACACACTAAATAAGTACATGTTTAAGTCTCCTTTTGTAACAGAGTAGCGTGAGGCCAGCTTGGTCTACATAGTGAGTTCCAGAACAGCCAGGAGGTAAAGCACTTTCACACAAGCCTGACAAACTGAGTTTGATTACTCAGAACCCCTGTAAAGGGAGGAGAGAACCTATCCCATAGACATTTCCTCTGACCTTTGCACGCACTTAGGGCCACACACAAGTCCTCTCATATATTTGGGTGTTTTGACTGTGTATCTGTGCATCTATGCATGCAGTACCTGGAGAGGGCAGCAGGGGGCGTCATGTCCCCTGGAACTGGGGCTACAGACAGTTGCAAGACATCAAGTGGTAGGAATCCATCCCGGGGCCTCTGGAAGAACGACCAATACTCTTAACCACTGAGCCCCAACGATAAAATTTTTTAAACTTCTGGCTTCAAGGCATAGAAGCACTTGCCACCAAACCTAATGACCTAAGTTTGGTTCCACCAGATCTTGGGGACAGTTTGAGATGAGGTCCGCGTGTAACATTTTGAACAAGTAACCAAATAATTCTGCCCCAGGGAGGTTGACTGTACCACCTTTTTTTTTTCCTTAGGAATGGGAAGAAATTCTAGCATTCTGGGTTGGTACTAAGAATAGTTTCTGATCCCTCATCTTTAGATTGCAGGGTACCTGTATGGGGTGAGCCCTCCAGATAACCCTCAGGTGAAGGAGATCCGCTGTATTGTGATGGTGCCGCAGTGGGGCACTCACCAGACTGTGCACCTGCCAAGCCAGCTGCCCCAGCACGAGTACCTCAAGGTCTGTGGTGGTGGAGCCTTGGGATTGAATTAGGGTGACCTTTGTCTCCAGATAAGTTGAACATCTCTTTATTGCTCTTTGCCTACAGGAGATGGAACCCTTAGGTTGGATCCACACTCAGCCCAATGAGTCTCCCCAGCTGTCACCCCAAGATGTCACAACTCATGCCAAGATTATGGCTGACAACCCATCTTGGGATGGCGAGAAGACAATTATCATCACCTGCAGGTAGGTGTGGGTCTCCTTCAATGGAAATATTTTAGGGCAGGTGTTGCAGGCTAGGACTTGGATTGGTGGTCTGAGCTCTCAGCCTTTCGTTTTCCCTCCCCCAGCTTCACACCAGGCTCCTGCACTCTAACAGCCTACAAGCTGACCCCTAGTGGCTATGAGTGGGGCCGACAGAACACGGATAAAGGCAACAACCCCAAAGGCTACCTACCCTCGCATTATGAAAGGGTCCAGATGCTCCTGTCAGACAGATTCCTCGGCTTCTTTATGGTCCCTGCCCAGTCCTCCTGGAACTACAACTTTATGGGTATGTGGTTGTGTGTGACAGCAGCACGGGAAGTTTGGGCAGGTTGGGGCTGGAGACAGGTGAAGCCAGGATACTTGGCTCTTGGGGTCTGGCTACCTTGGAAATGGCCCCAGGGCCCAGGCTGGCTGAAGCAGGAAGCCCTTTGTTAACATCTCCTGTTTCCCCTTCCCCAAAGGTGTTCGGCATGATCCCAACATGAAATACGAGCTGCAGCTGGCAAACCCCAAGGAGTTCTACCACGAGGTCCACAGGCCTTCCCATTTCCTCAACTTTGCTCTCCTGCAGGAGGGTGAGGTCTACTCTGCAGACAGGGAGGACCTCTATGCCTAGTTACTTCCTTGCTTCCTTTTGCTTCAGATTCCCAAAGGCTGGAGCCTCTTAACCGCCCTCCCCACAGACAAGCTGCTGACATTCAGCAGCCTGGCCCCCTCTGTGTTTGTGCTTGTGTTGTTGATAGATTGTAATCCTGAACAAAATGTAATAAATTTTGTATGAATAGAAGTGCTTCTGTTTTCTTGCTATTATGAGTTCAAATTCTGGGTGTAGATGAGTTTGGGGATTGGAGACTAGCTTGGGCAGTTCGCAGCAAGGGACTAGTCCCTGCCTTCAGGGCTTTGAGGCCCTCTCTCCACTGGGGCTTTGAGACTTCTTAGGAGCTGAGTTGGGGCTGGCTTTCACATTCTCCTACCTTGACCATATCTGCTGGTTTCTCTGTAAAGTACTTGGAAACCACCTATTTTCAACGTCACTTCCAGGATTCTGTGGTCCTTCTGTAGCTGTAGTGGCCAGACTGGTTCATTTGTAAACAGTCGTTCCTGGTGGGGTAACAAGTGGCTGTTCCTGCAGTCCAGCAGAGGCTGCTTGCTGACCTTCAGTCTTTCACCTCTGTGGAGTGCTTGGCAGTCAAGTCCAGGGGTGGAGCCTGGGTCAGGCGCTGTGGGAAGGGCTTGCCTAAAAGTGACCACTTACAACCCTGGTCCTCAGTTCCTGGATACCTGCCTGGAAATTGGCTGTCCTGTATCCAGTGACCTTGTAGGTGGACCAGAAAAGGACTCAAAAGGGCCCTGGGCATCCTCCCACCCCAGGGCTCCTAATTTGCTCCTCCTCGTCGCTTCTACTCCGCCCCTTATGGCCCTAAACTTCCTGGGCCGGAACTGTTTGGCTTTTTCCTGTCCCAGTTGAGGGTGGGGGTGGCTTTTGGCCTTAAGAGAGCAAACATGGAGCCCAGGAGGGTAGCGCCCGGACCACCCAGCCAGGGCTCTGCAGTGGGCGCGGGGTCAGCCGCAGAGCTCGTGTACCATCTAGCAGGGGCTCTGGGCACCGAGCTACAGGAACTGGCACGCCGTTTCGGACCCGACGCGGCGGCTGGGCTGGTGCCGCTAGTAGTGCGGGTGCTGGAGCTCTTGGAAAAGGCCGCCGTGGGGCCGGCTCCGGACTCGGTGAGTCCTCGGCTGCTCCTTTTACCCCCGGCAGCCGGCAGGCCCTAACCCTGAGACCCCTGGCCCCCCAGCTGCAGGTGTCCGCACAGCAGGCCGAACTGGAGCTGCGGTGTCTGCGCGAGGAGAACCAGCGCCTCCGCCGGGAACTCGGCTCGGGGCCGCAGGGTGAGTGCGGGTCCCTCCGGGACAGAGCGAGCGGGGGCAGCCGGGGCCTGCGCAGCCCAGAGGCCGGTGGTGCTAAGAACACCCCTTCCTCAGAAGAGCGCGCGCTGCTGCGACAGCTCAAGGAGGTGACGGACCGACAGCGGGACGAGCTCCGGGCACACAGCCGAGATCTGCTGCGCCGGAGCCAGGAGACCGAGGCGGTGAGAGGCGGGGTGGGCGGGAGCTTGGGGTGGGGCGGGGCCGGGCGGGCCTCAGAGCTCCGCCCACTAGCTCTCTCGCTCCACCCCCCAGCTTCAGGAGCAGCTGCAGCGTCTCCTGCTGGTCAATTCTGAGCTGCGGCACAAGCTGGCCGCGGTGCAGACCCAATTGAGGGCGGCGCAGGACCGGGAGAGGGAGAGCCAACTGGCTGAAGAACAGAGGCCGGAGCCCGAAGCGGCAGCCCCAGATGACCCGGTGAGAGCCGGAGCGGAGTCAGGATACATCCCAGAGCTCACAGCATCCAGTACCTGGTGGGCCCGGCCTGGGTGTGCCAGGCAGTATAGAAGGTCCCTAGGATGTCAGAAGGCCGCAACAGACATGTCCCCAAACATTATTGTGAGCGCTGGGACTTAGGGGGAGCTAAGAGTCACTCTCTGACCTTGCACAGGTGGATGCTCAGAAGCAGCCAGAGCAAGCTTCAGGGGCCGTTCAGTGTGGCTTCAGCCGGGAGGAACTTGAACAGATCCTTCAGGAGCGGAATGAGCTCAAAGCCAACGTATTCTTGCTCAAGGAGGAATTGGCCTACTTCCAGCGGTGAGGGACCAGAAGCCAGGATGCCTGTTCCTGGCTATGGGTCACCCCACCTTATTCTTTGGATCATTTATAGATCAGCGGTGACATTTGCCAATGTCCTGCTCTGGCTCTAGGAAGAAGTAAATCCCATAGTCCCTGCCCTTCTGGAACCTCATTCAAACAAGGCAGCACCAAGGGTCACCAAGCCAAACCAGCAGGCCAGAAATAGGAGGGCCATCTAAGCTCAGTTCAGAGCTGTTTGCAATATAGAGTTTTCAGGTGTTTCCAGGGCAATGAGCAGAGCTCAGCTACTTGGTTGAAGCCTGCTGTTGGCATTCCCACTTTGTTCCACCTCCCACCCTCTTTTTTAGAGAGCTGCTTACAGATCACCGGGTCCCTGGGCTTCTGCTTGAGGCCATGAAGGTGGCAGTCAAAAAACAGCGGAGGAAGATCAAGGCCAAGATGTTAGGGACACCAGAGGAAGCAGAGAGCAGGTAAGATCCTGCCTCCATACCCACTGAAGGAACCCTTCGGGCTGCTGCAGTTCTGCTTCGCCCGATGGCCCAGCTTAGCCATGCCCTGCACTCGCTGAGCTTGCTGTCAGCTGCCGTCCCGGCCTCTGGAGTCCACTGCTCCCACCTGCCCTGACTGTTGTGCATCCTGCTGAAAAGAGTGTTGATGCTGCTTCTCCACATCCGTGTTTCCTTCCTTGGCTGGATCCCTTTACTAAAGGACACTATGCAGCCTTGTAGTCTGCCAGGCTATAAAGTGAAAGCCTCACGGTATCCTGTGTCCCTTCAGTGTCTTCCCAGTCTGAGGCCATGGTATCACTTAGGCCCTGATGTACAGCCCTTACTTTTGTCTTAGTGATGATGAGGATGGCTCCTGGCTCCTGCTCTCCAATGACAAGGAAGATGTTCCCCTAATCCCTGAGTCCAGGATCCAGAATTTGTATGTTGGAGGAGGGGCGGGCAGAAAGGTGAAGGAGGGCCTACCTGGTTCTTCTCCACCTTTCCTATCTGCTCCACTGCCTTTTATGTGGGTCTCCCAAGATCTGTCGCCCCCCTGCTTCTCTGCCCTCTGTGCCTTTAGTTCCCACTGACCTGTGCTGTGCTCCTTCCTCCAAAGCCCCCTTTTTACCTCTCTCCTTCCAGCATCTTTGGCTTCTCCACCTTCTCTTTGCTCTCCTTCCAGCTTTGGCTTATGGTATCGGGGTGAAACTGGGGGCCCTGAAGCTGAGACCAGCAACACAGCTCCCAGCAGGCTACAGGAAGGAGAAGAGGTCACACAACAACCCCACCTAGAGCCTGCAGGCAGCCTTCCTGCCCCCAGCTCCTGACTAGGCCTCAGCTTTCAATGAATGTCTTGGTCTGAGGGCTTCAGCTACACAAGAGGCGGAACTTTGGGTTCCAGCTGTGTATGGATGTGTGACCTCGAACAAAGATGAAGCTCTTCTCCAGACCTCACCTGCACTGGGCATGATGGGATTTCAGCCTGGCTCCCTCTCTTGACATCTCTGTACCACACCTCTGAGCTCCGATTTCCCCATTGTGAGACAGAGGGTTGCCTGCCTTCTTTCCTGAGGCTTGTGCAGGTGACCAGTGCAATAAATATCCACAGTACCCCTAAGCTGTCTATCAGTGGTCTGTGTTACCTCTCAGCCCTGCCAGGGACAGAGGCATGGGGACAGTTCACTACAAGGTCTCCCTGGCTCCTCAGTGGGGATGAGGAGTGTCTCTGTTTTGGGAGTATGGCTCCCACGCCTTTGCCTCTCTGCAACACTTAGGGAACCTGTGGCTCCAATCTTTTGGCCTCCTTCAGACTATGTTCACTTGCTTCTCACCGTCAGTTGTGTTTTCCGTTTCATGTCTGCATGCTTAGCTGCCTGCCCTCTCAGGGAGGTGCCTCAGAGCAGCCCGCCCTCTCTCCTGGCTTCCTCAGGAAAAGCTTGGGAGGAAGCAGGGAGGGGGTTGGGAGCTGTGAGCAAATCAGGCCCTCCTAGTACGCTGGCCGCCATGGGCCTAGGGCTGCTGTTCCCACTGATGCTGCTCTGGACTCGGGGGACCCAGGGAGCCACGCTAGACCCAGCTGGCCAGCACGTCTGTATAGGCAGCAGGTGGGTCCTGTGGGAGTCTGACTGATAGAGATGGTGGCTGACTCACGTGGAGTCATTTTGGAAAATAAAGAAGTGGGTGGGCACTCATGGGCCTGAAGAAAGGGGGCCTAGCAGATGATAGGTGGCCAGGGCAGGTGGTGGGAAGGTCAGGGAAGGAGAAAAGAGGGGTTGGAAACATGGCTCCTATGACTTGTGGGCTATGACACCAGGGCTAGATTTCCAAAGTGGAACTGGGGAAGACTGCCCCATCACAGCCAGCATTAGTGACCCACACTATGGGGCCTGCTGTCCCCTTCTGCCCTGCAGCCCCTCTGAGATCCAGTGCTGTCCAGGCTGGAAGCAGAAAGATCAAGAATGCACCATCCGTGAGTAGCTAGGATGGTCCCCTAGCCAAGGAAAAGGAAGGATATGACCCAATGAGAACCCTTCCTACTCTACCCCCGAGCCCTGGGACCAGTGTCTGCCCTGTGACACATTACTCCTCTCTGGCACCAAGGGTGGCTTTGAAGGGAGCAGAGCACCAGACATGAGCGAGAGGGCCGGGGGTGCTCCTTACTTCTTGGTGCCCCAGGCCTTTCTAGCCTGGGCTTGGGTGTTTTTCAGCCATCTGTGAGGGGCCTGATGCCTGCAGGAAAGATGAAGTGTGTGTGAAGCCAGGCCTCTGTCGGTGTAAACCTGGATTCTTCGGAGCCCACTGCAGCTCCCGTGAGTCTCCATGGCTGGGTGAAGTTGCTGGGCAGAACTGGGCAAGGGGCAGGAAGTAGGCAAAGCAATTAGAGACATAAATTTGGTAAGGCCAAAATTCCCCAAGCTTCGATGAGAAAAAGGGCTCAGAAATGGGAAGTGACCCTGGAAAATGCCCTGGGTGGTTGGGTTTTACCCACAGCCACAAAGCCTTGCTTATCCGGCACCTTCACTTTAAACTTCTCAGGAAGGACAAATAAAGTGGCAGGGAGGGCGGGCCCTGTGAGCCCTGCTATACCTCATACTTGAATGACAGGTAGAAGGAGACTGGAACCAGGCTCTCAAGAAGGGGTGAGTGGCAGGGACCACAAATCCTGATGCCAGTAATGGCCAAGGGCATGGGGAGGGACATGAATGAAATCTCATCCACCTGTGAGACGGGGCACATCACTGTCAAACCCAAGATCTGTGTTCTGGTCTGGACTGTGAAATGGAGGATAAGCCAAGGCTAGGGGTTTTGTGGTCTGAATCTGGAGCCTGGAAATGAGCTGAGTCTGGAGCCTGGAAATGAGCAGAGTCCCAGGCGAGAAGGCTGCCAGATGTTCTCAGGGTCTGCCTGTGGCTTGAAGATCAGGCCTGTGGCCTTCTTGAGGAAGGGCCAGGGCAAAAAGCTGTGCACAGCCCTGAACTCACTGATCTCCCATTCCTAACCCCATAGGCTGTCCAGGCCAGTACTGGGGGTCCGACTGCCGTGAGACCTGCCTCTGCTACCCACGCGGCCAGTGTGAACCGGCCACCGGAGTGTGCCAATGCCAGGCCAGCTACTGGGGCGGGCTCTGTGAGTTCACCTGCAGCTGTGGCCCCAACGGACAGTGCGACCCAAAGACGGGCCTGTGCCGCTGCGACCCTGGCTGGTGGTCACCCACGTGTCGTCGCCCATGCCAGTGCAACCCAGCGGCGCGCTGTGAGCAGGCCACGGGAGCCTGCGTCTGCCCGACAGGCTGGTGGGGCCGCCGCTGCAGCTTCAGCTGCCAGTGCCACACCTCGCCCTGCGTGCAGGACTCAGGCCGCTGCACCTGCCTGCAGGGCTGGTGGGGTCCGGACTGTAGCCGTAGGTGCCAGTGTGTGCGAGGTCAGTGCAGTGTTACTTCTGGCCGCTGCTCCTGCCCTCCCGGCTTCCACGGGGCCCGATGCGAGCTGCCCTGCGACCCTGGCCACTATGGGGCACAGTGCAGAGAAAGGTAAGGGGAGCTACAGGCAGAGGTGGGCAAGAAATAAGACAGGTGTATTGGGGGGGGATTCCCAGGTGATTTCCAAAATATATACAAGGCTGGGGTGAAGAGAAAAACCAAACAAACCACTTTCATACATCTAGGTCAAACAGTACAAACCAGTAGGCCGGAGAGGCAGCTCAGTACTTAAGACTTTGTTGTACTGCTCGTTTCGAGGACCTGAGTGTTGTTCTCAGTACCCACGTTTGTTGTCCTCAGATCACCACATAGATGCAAGTGTGTGCGTGTGTGTGCATGTATATTAGCACACGCCTTTACTCCCAGCTCTGATGAGGAGAGGCAGGTGGATCTCTGTGCATTTGAGGCCAGCGTGATTTACGTAGTTCCAGGACATCCAGAACTATGAAGGGAAACTCTGTCTCTCTGTCTATCTATTTGTCTAGATATCCCCTGTAATCCCAGCACTCAGGAGACTGAGGCAAAAGGATTCCCTGTGAGAGAATTCCTGCATTTCTAGCCTGGTTTACATAGCATGTTCAAGCCAGGCTGAACTGCGTAAGTGAGACTCTAAAAATAAATAGCTAGCTAGCTAGATAACTAGATAGATAGATAGATAACTAGCTAGCTAGCTAGATAACATGCAGCTTGTTGTAGTGGGGTAGGCCTATAATCCTGGCTCTTGGAAGGCAGAGGCATAAGGGTCACACATTAGATGTCAGCCTGGGCTACACACTGAGGTAGCACCATTCTGTGTAGGATCAGTAGTAACAAGGTGGGCTGAGGGTCAGTTAATATCACCTTTGGCAACACAGCAAGTCTGAGGCTAGCCTGGACTATGTGAAGACACTGGATGATTCCCCTCCCCACAAAGTAGCCACAAGTTACATTTAGAACACAAAGTGGGTCTGAGGATACAGATTGGCTGTAGAGAGCTGGCCTGGCATGTGCTGAGCCCTCCCTTCAGCTCCCAACACCGGCAAGGTCTGAGAGCAAAATGTAGAACTATAATACATATAGTGAGTGTTTGGAATAGCCTGAGTCAAACGTAACCAGGCAACACAAACTGCAGAATTGTAAGAATGTACTATCTTTTTCTTTCTTTGTTTTCTTCCTTCTTTGGTTTGGTTTGGTTTTGGTGTGGGTTCCAATCTCACATGGATTAGATTGACCTCAAATTCCTGATCCTCCTGCCTCTACCTCCCAAATGCTGGGATTACCGGCATGTAGCACTGAAGCTAGCTCCTCTGCTCCCCTTTTCTTTGGTATTTTTGAGGCAGGCCTGGAACTCACTGTATGACCCAGGCAATCTTCCTCTCTGCTTCCTGAGCACTGAGATTTCAGGTCCAAGCAAGGACTCCCAGCTTTTAGTATTTGTTTTCCTCCCTGAATGCTAGTCAAAATCAGCCAAACTGATTGTTTTGTTTTTTAAAGTCAACGTCTTTTTGTGTAGCTCAGGCCAGTGTGCACTTTGCAGAGCTCCTCCTGACTCTGCCGCCAGAGGGCTGGGATTATGAACGTGAGCCACCACACCCAGCTTAGCTAAACCAATTTTATGACCTCTTCTCCCAGATGATTAAGCATCGGGAGAGAGGAATCGAGTTCCTATTAGAATAAATGGAAAACTAAAATGAGTTAATCCTGAAACTATTCTGATGAAATAATTCCTATTTTCTTTATCTTTTCATTTGTTAGTTTTAATAATTTAAAACAATCTTTATTTTGACTTTATGCGTGGGGGTGTTCTGCCAGCATGTGTGTCTGCACTAGACGCCTGCACAGTCCCGACGAGGGCAGCAGCTCCCCCAGAACTAGAGTTACCACCACTGTAAGTCACCACATGGGTGCTGGGAACTGAACCCTATTCCTCCACAACAGTGGCTCTCAACCCTCCAAAGGCCGCACCACAACAGCTCCTCATGTGTGGTGACCCCACCATAAAACTATTTTCATTGTACTTCATAGTTATAATTTTGCTACTGAATAGTGATGTAAATATCTGATATGCAGGATATCTGATGTGCGACCCTTGTGAAAGGCTCCTTTGATCCCCCAAGAGGGGTCATGACCCCACAGGCTGAGATCCACTGCTCTAGCACCTATGTCTTCCTTCCTTCTGTCCTTTCGGTTTGTTTTGTTTTGGGGGTTTTTTTGGTTTTGTTTTTGTTTTGAGATGGGGTTTCTCTGTGTAGCCCTGGTTGTCCTCAAGTAGCTCTGTAGACCATGCAGATCCACCTGCCTTTGCTGGGGTTAAAGGTGTGCACCACTACTGCCCAGCCCCATGCACTTCTTTTTGAGACAAGCTCTCACTATACAGACAAGGTTGACTTTAGACTCACAGAGATCTGCCTGCTTCTACTCCTGCCCTGCTACATGATTTTTCTGGTGCTGAAATTAAAGGCATGTGCCATTACAGCCATCATTTTTTATCTTTTAGAAAGGTAGAGTCTTCGGGGCTGGAGAGCTGGCTCAGCTGGCTGCTCTTGCAGAGGACCAGGGTCTGACTCTCAGCACACACATGATGTCTTGAAATCATTAGTAACTCCAGCTTCAGGAGTGCTGAAGCACCTTGGTCACCAGGCACTCAAGACATACATACATGCGGACATACATGCATGTAAAAATACCCATGTACACATTTTAAAAAATGATAAGGTGCTGCCAAAGCTGTACCATGTGTGAGGTCAAGAAGAGTGTGTCTGTAGACTTTCCCGTTATAGTTAAACTAATATACCTTTAAAAAGTAAAAGTAAGAAAAGGACAGGGTTTCTGTATGTTGCTCAGGCTAGTCTCAAACTCCTGCGCTCACGTGACTCTTCTCCCACAGCCTCCTAGGCAGTTTGTTATGTGGCCCAGCCCACAGCCACTCAGGCCCAACCTCAGAGACTGTGCGCACGGCAAGTGGCACA